>JAMKCH010022146.1:0-36079 GCA_023653785.1 Ophioderma brevispina
CGTCTGTGGTTGCGGATTATATTACTCAACCACAATTCGATCTGTTAGAACTACCCTAGTAACAGTAACACATCATCATTCCAATGTCTAGTACTAGTGGAACCACAAGAACACAACCAAAAGATGATTACCTAATCCTAATACTCCTATTTCCCACGCATCATCCAAGAATGGAACGATTTGATGGAGGACAAGGCTGAGGCACCGACCATCAACGCATTTAGACATCGACTTTGATTTTACATTTTTAAACCCTCCAATTCCATCGTCCGCATTTGCACATGTTAAAGGAGATGGCCCGATTAAGTATATGGAATTTTCAACTTGTTAGATTGGTGGCCTTCACCCCAAAACATCAACTGCAAATTTGTTCCCGCCGATATTTCAAGCCGATTTGACTTAAGAGGCTAAAAACGTGATTTTGTAAGCCCCATAGAGAACTGTGTTAAATTAAATATGGTCGACCAAAAAAGGGCAATTTTCATTTCACTCCTCATAACGTCCAAACCAACATCCTTTATCCCTAATATGTTCAACAGGTAATGAAAAAATAGTAGCTTTCTCTGCTACACCGACATTTTTTTTGCCGACTATCCGTAAAATCAGAACTCTGGGACGAGGCTATTGTGATCGGGCCTGGACCTTGAAGCATAAAGTGCAATCATTTTGCATATGTTGACGCTTCTTTCTGGAAATCTCATGTCTCTTTAAAACTTTAATGAACTGGGGTATTAGTTTCGACTGGCTCTGACAAAGAATAAGTCTCAATACTTGTATTGGTTCCTCTTCTGTTGACTTTTGTTTACCCCACCCCAGTGTATCCCAGTTGGCAAACTCACCAACTGTCTGTACACACTTGTTGAAACTGCCCCGATTTAAACATAAGTTATAGTTGGAGTAATAATTCTTGGCCAGTTTACTATGTACACCTGCTTCCTCCTCCTCCTTCCCCTCCAACAACGACGCACCACTTCGTTTTGCACGTAGCGTATGACGCATTTCAACTCAAAAAGCAAAACGCACGCGTACCCATGGCCAAGAAAACATTACTCAAACTATATACTGGCATCCAGATCCAGACTCTAACCTTCATATCGTTCATGCTATTGGTAATTGATTTTATGGAGACCTCAATATCTAATCCAATTTGATAGTAAAAACTAGTCTAGGAGCACATCTTACCAACGCCAGACATGTCCAGAACTTAGAGACATTTTTAACAGCTATCTTGCTAGATTTCAAAAACAAGTGCCTGTGCCTGCGATGGCGTGACCGTCATTACCCGGTGAGCCTGATGTTGAGTGGAGCTATTGTGTGTGGTAACTCCTGGGCTGCCAAAGGCCTAAGTGATGGATAGGTGTGCCAATCACCCCCCCCCCCCCAAAAAAAGAGTAAATTTAAGTTTTAACTGGTATTAATTATTAAGTTGTCAAAACAAGATTTTTTTAAATAAAAAAATTCCCTTACGTCGTGAGGATCAGCAGAATCGCGAGCGGCTAGGTTTACATTTGCTGCAGAGCCATTGCTCCTGCTTCGTCTGTGTTGGGTGATACTACCTCCGAATGCTGGCCATATCATAACCTTTTTAAAACTACGCGCCTGTTGTCTCAGTATTGTGTTGAACTGTCCTCTTCCGCTTCAGATTTTGTAAGAGTAAACATGCTGAAAAATTCTCCGTTCCCTATCATTCATTTTCTATATTTCATTCCACTACAACCATGCACCAAGGTCGTGATTACTCACTTCGTGGTCAGCAGGTGGTTCAGTGTGCAACAAAAAATTCACTTAGGCGCGGCACATGGCCAAAAAGTAGCCCAAATTTTCAATCGTCATTTATCTCACGTGAGGGTCTATTTGTCAGAAAACTGCATTTGGCCAATTTTCAATCGTCATTAATTGCAGTTTATTGCATGTGGGGCGCTATTTTTCGAAAATTTAATTTTATGGTCAAAAATCACTAAAACTATTACCATGTTTACCTCAAAATTACAGGTATTTTAAAACTAATGTTTATGGATTATTCATTAATTAGACAATGACTTATTTCAATTTATTGTGCGTGTGTGTGTGTGTCACGTGTGTGTGAGGTGTGTGTTTTTAATGACCATGCTGAGGACGAATATACCCACAATATTTTATTGTGGTAGATTCGTCCCAGGGAAACCTATGTGTGTATGTGTGTGTGCTTTTGTTTCCTTGGAATATGTAGTTAATTTGGAAATTCGATTGGGCTTTAAAGACACATATCAGTGATTTATTCGACAGAGTGTGAAAATATTTGAAATTTGTAGGAATAGTTTAAAAGTGAAGTAAAGTCTGGAAGAAATCTCATAAGTTAATTTTTCCACGAAGAATTACACAGAAAAGGAAGAAAAACGACAGTGTTCAAAGATACGAATCTCATTCAATACATGTCTTAGAAAGTGTCCGTTCGACCAATTATGATTAAAAATAACTGATTTGTTTTTATTAGGCTGCGTTTGGTCGTATCACTTGCAGGGTATGTTAGATATCAATACTAGTTCAAGGACATCCTTGCAAAAATCTGATTTTTTTATGATTTTTGTTTATCTGATTTATCAGATCAATGATAGGGCTTTTAAATGTTCATTGTCCAATTTTTCCCTTGAAATAGACGTAATTCTTCGGGCATTTCTTGGTTTGTATTTTTTGGTATTTCTTTGATAAAGCCACAAATGCTTGGGAGAAAAGTGCATTTTAGTCCTCGAATACCCTCGGCACTTAAATTAATTTACCCGCAAATCATTTCCATAGAAATCCATTCGTGCTTAGAGCCTATGACGGGGCTACTTGATCACGTTTCACCCCAGTGAGCACCTACCCTGTGTACAATGTACCACCGTACCACGTATGGTGTCACTATTTGGTTCAGGGATCAGGCGCGTAACCAGACCTGGCCTCCGGGGGGGAAAGGACTCAAGACTTGTCCCCATTTTTTCGGCTCGCTTCGCTCGGCCGGGTAGACACATATTTTTTCACTTCTCCCCCTTCTTCTCGTCCCCATTTTTTAGCTCCTCCGTCCCATTAGTTGTCCGGGGGGGGGCAGTCTGCCCCCCTGCCCACCGCTGGTTACGCCACTGGTTCAGGGTAATTGTTGTCATACCCGAGTGAGTATCGGGGGGGCGCCCACCTGATTAGCACGCGTCATGCCTACATAACTGTCGATTATACCCCCCATTTTTTTTCAATCGTCACCCAATGGACCCCCTTTTTTTTTTAAAGTTCCTTCTCACACCAAATGCCGTAAAAGCCCCAGATTTTAGGGATTTTTAGGGATCGGACCTGAATGAACCCCTTTTGCTCAAAACTAGCTATTGTTTTGGTCAACCCGTATTTTGGTGTAAACAAAAAGAGTAGGGATTTTAATAATCAGTTAGGATTATTCTAGAGCCATCAAAATGCCCCCCCGTTTATTCTCTTCACGCCGAATTCCCCCATTTTATTTCCTCTACACTGAATGACCCTCTTTTTTGCCAAGAACCGAATCTGTCACCGATAGCCCTTGATATCATGGGTCGGTAGGAGCAGGTACGTCACTTGTTATACGAGTGCCCCCCCCCCCGGATTAACCATACCCCCTCCCCCCCCCCCCCCAATTACATACGTTTTTAACAAGTTAAAAACGAAGTTAACTTGGTTGCAGTAGGCCAACTGCCATTGCAGCATCTTGGTCAGAGACTGCTAATTCGGGCAGTGCACCGGGGCCGTGGCTTTGTAATATGAACGGGCCTTTTGAAAAGTAGCCCAATTTGTGGCAAACCGCGCGGCCTTTTTCTAGGCGCGGAGGCATGTAAAAAAGTAGCCCATTGTGCGGGTAAAGGGGGTGGAATTTGGTACACTGTACGTGGGCCACTAGCTACGCATGCGGAAATCCCATCATGCCTTGTAGTTGAGCAATTTTGTTACACTTACAATGAATGTATGAGTATTCTGTATTTCATTGGGCTATTTTTGTGACACTGGTAAATTATAAATTAGTGGTCATAATTAGAGTCTCTGTTGGCAGGCCCCCTCTTGACATGTGCAATGGTTCGAAGTTCACACATAGGCTACTGACACCATAACTCAGATGATGTGGTATTTTAACTCCACTTACGCGCCGCGAGCATAAGTTTGGTGGTTCCTAAAAAACAAGTTTGTCTTTTGAAGAAATGTGAAAAATGCAAATATGCGAATGTTTTTTTTTTAATATAGAAAATGCGTGTATTGTTTCATTGCATTTTGACCCCCTTTTTCATTTTTTTTGGCGCTTTGCGGCCGATGCGCTATAAAAGAAATTGCGCGCGGTCTTTTTTTTTTTTCTTGGCCAGACAGGGTGTCTCAGAAAAGAACGTTACCCTCCAGAACGGCCATTTTTGCTTACTTAATCAATTCCTATCCTTGTTTTAGCTTTATATAATGATATTTTTTTTTTTTTTTTTTTTTTTTTTAAACAAAAAGAAAACGGTGAAAAAATAACCAAACAATGACTATTTCCCCTAAAATGCTGCAAACCAGTACTTTGTCCACGGCAGAGAAACATCTATGCCTACATTGTAATTCTTGCGGATTTGATCACACATAAGGATGTTCATTATTTACGCCAGGGGGGGGGAGGAAATCATGGGTGGACACGAAATTTGTTTGAACATTGAGGGGGGGACACGCAATTTTTGGTGAACAGAGACGGGGGGGACACGAATTTTTGTAAAGCCATCATAAAAAAATGAACTGTCCTGGGTTTTTTTTTATGAAACTAAGTACAAACTTGTTTTTCACCATTTGAAATAAGACTGATCTCATAAAATCAAACTTATTAAGACTAAGGTTGTTGTGTAAAGAGGCTATAAAGATCTAGCTATTATGCTATAACTATGAACCGGACAGCTAAATTGTAGGTACCATCTTTCTTTTAACTCAGGGTATATTTCAAAATATAATAGCATCCTGATTGTTTAGAGCCGATAGTTTTAAATATGCATTGTCTCCAAAATAGCAACATTAATGTTTTTCCCATACAAGAGACAAACGCCACCCCGTGATGTAAAACAATGAATTTAATACAATTTTTTTCTTAAGTACAGTACATGTTAAGACAGTTCAAAGACCTGACCTCCCCACTGTTGTTATACTACATGAGCTTGTCATATGAAATGCCACATGTAGGAAGAAAACTTGCATGCATAATCCTAAGTGTGTGATTTTTTAATATATAAGCTGCCCATTGCCCCAATTTGAATGTCTTTATTAAAATTTCACAGTTAAATGATGGTAACAGTGAACTACTTTGGAATTACATGGCACACTGGAATTTTCAATTGAAGTAAAAAAAGGTAAAGTGTCGTGCCGATCAAGCTCGTGCGCAAAAAGGAGTGCCCTCTTCTTTCCTTAGCGTTTGGCCGATCCTCCATATTATTGTTGCTGTGGGGTGTTCGCACTCCTCCCGCACATAGCGATCTGGTTACCTTATCATTGATACTGCTTGTACCCCAGTAGTAATTGAGGTAAAGCGCTTACTCAAGGGCAAATAACACGTTGGCTGCAGTGGGATTCGCACAAGACTTTATCAATACTTTTAGGCCCTGTATAGTATCCATGCTGGGATCCCATGCTCACCCATAGGCCAGATCAAATTCAATCAAGCATTAAATATCAAAGGTGATATGGACAAGGTGGCATATGATGGCAGAATATGATTTTGGGGCTGTGCTATCACAATATATGGCAAAATGTTAACACACACAAACAACAATAAAAACCCAAAATTTTGCAAATTTACAAATACGTACACCAAAAATTCAGACTGATATAAAAAAAAATTTGTATTATGATCATCAATTAGGCCATTCCCATTACAACCAACTTTTCCAATTGGCTTGTTGTATTGACTTTATTACTTGAAAGGAATGTCACAATATTCCTTGACCAACAACCCCTATATTTAAACGCGACTCACGTCAAAGACACTGATAAAGTGACAGTGCTCCCACAGTGTATATCACGTGAAAATAGATCCATTTTGACCCTAAGGTAAAGAAATATTAAAGTTCATAAATAGTTCATCTTGCTCAAGATAATGAGATAACTGAGAGCTCTTAGGAGGCACTCAAGTTTACTAAAACCCAAGGCTTCGGGGGACCAGCCCCTGGACCACCATCAGGGGGCCCCAAAAGTGGAACCTGTACCCCACCCATTATGCTTCGCGCTACGGGCTATGGGGCACCACATTAACAATCTTTAACATATTACTACCAACTTTTCCAATTTGCCTTGTTGTGTATTGATCTTCATTACTTGAGAAAGGCATGTCACAAATATTCCTTGACCAACAACACTCTAGTTACGTGATTCACAATATGTCAAAGAAACTGATACAGTGGCAGTGCTCTGACAGTGCTCAGTCACTAAAAAGAGAATCGTTTTTGCCTAAAGGCTGACTCAGAGATTTCCTGATGAGGGCGCACCACTCATTTTTCAAACAAATCGTGTTTTTGGCATATACATACTGATTTCCCATCTCTTCCTGTGTGAAATAACTAAGCTCAAAATCGAAGTCTTTCATATGGAAAATCACCCAAGTTGTATAAAGTCCGGATCCGGGAAAATTTGTTATACACGGTATCCTATGGCACGGTTATACTGGGCTAAAGGTTTACTGCGATGAAAACGAAAAATCCGATTGATTCTCTAACATTTGGAATAAAGCATTTAGGTAATCGGATCTTTAGTTTTAGATGACTCTTTTAATAACTCCACCAAAAACAATATATTTCTAAACTTGAGTCAGCCTTAAAAGGCCGACTCAGAGAATTCCTGAGGAGGGGCCCTCAATTCCAAAAAATCGTGTTTTTGCCATGTCCATAATGTTGTCCATATACTAAGCACTGTGTGCAATTGCTAAGCTTAAATCGAATTCCTTCATATAGAAATCACAACTTTGTTATAAAATTCCGGATCCGGAATTTGTGTTATACACAGTATCCTATTGGGACGTATACTACACATAAATGTACTGCCCTCCCACGAAAAATCCGATTCATTAAATTTCGACTGTGCATTTTAGGTTACTATCTTAGTTCCAGTGACTATTTTCATTATTACACAAAAAAAATAATATTCGAATCTCGAGTCGACTTTAAGTAAAAGCAATAATTATTGTAACAAATCATTCATCTCCTTCAAAATAATGAGATAACTGAGAGCTCTCTGAGCCCGCAAAAATGTAAAACCCAAGAGGCTTCTCGGAGCTCAGCCACCGTCTGTACACCCGCCGGGACCTGTCCCTGGTACACGTGTTATGTAATTAATGCGTTGTAAGTATAACCGACGAGTAATGAATAATTTTGAGTGTTATGGAATAATAGCGTAAGTAATAAACAGTTGACGGCGTAATTGTATAAAAAAAATTGAAGCGTAATGTAATAAAAAATGTTCGTGTAATGTAATAAAAAAAAATTGACGCGTAATGTATAAAAATTTGTGTGTGGTCCGTCGGTTCGTCACGTGTTGTCTGTCCGTCAGTATTGATTCTTGAAATTATTTTGACCTTTAATCTTTGGGGATGTCTCGGCTCTGTGTAACTTAGGTCCATTTTGGTTTACTATAGGAATCACGGCCCCTGAGTCCGTAGCTAGGGGACTTCTCTTATTAACCTATCAACTTTGATTTTTACAAATGTTAACTAAGGGATGGCTATGTCTGGATCACCCCACGGCAGTATGATTCTTTCGGGAACAACGCTTGGGACCGATTTCTGGCGTTCTGTCCCATTGAAAAATAGCCGGATTTGCATAAAAATATTGAGTAAAAAATAAATATCTTCGTTTTTTTTTTTTTTTTTTTTTTTAAAAAAAACCCCAATTTAGTCCCAAGAGAAAAGTAAATTTCAAATATGATCGTTCTAGTGTAAACGTTCTAATTTGCAAATGCAGCTTTTTTGCATAAAACCTATAATAAAAAGGTAAAATCTTTCAGGACAATTAGATCCCCTACAGAAAGGTATTTCAAGGTGTGCTCTCTCTATTAAACATTAAATATGTTTTTAATTCGTCCCCGGCACTCGGTTTATACATGTAACATATTTTAAATTCATCGTTTTTGCCTACAAAACTCAAAATCGCCTAAATCATTGAAATTTTAAACGCTGTTGATTGTTGAAAAATAGAGTTGTTGGCATCCAAAGGGGTCCCAAACGAATGAAAGGATCATAATGATGACTTTCTAAATGTGCACCTAAGAGAACTTCATGAGGGTGCACTACCCCTTAAATATTAAAATGGTTCCTTAATGACGTGAACTTGGGATAGGGGGGCTGTATGTGAAACAGGATATTAGTGAGTGTGCGCAATCCGGAGTTAAAATTGTGAATTGTGGATCAAAAGTACTTTATAATGATTTAATCAAAAAAAAATGATGGGAGCACTTGCCACACCCCTTTCATGGCCCCAGCTTGGATCAAGGTTACACTGGGGGAAAATTTTTTTAAAAATGTTCCTATTGTGTTGAAAGCACACCATGATGTCTGTTGGGTTACATGGATTCCCAAAAAGGTATAGTTTCTATACCTGTGACTTATAGTTTAGGACCATTATGGGGTAAAAACTGTAAAAATGGTTAAAAAAAAAGTCAATTTGTTGTACAGGGGTCAAAATTAACAGTTGCTCCAATTTTGTAAAACTGGTGGTTCAAATTGTTGGTTAGCTAATAGAATGAAATATAGGAACTAGTTTTGACTATCTGTGTAGTGTTATTAACCAAAATGGCGAAATAAAGTCAACAGTATTGGCAGCTATTGGATTTATTGACATGGAAACTATTTTGCTGGATTAACGTGAAAAACTAGCATAAAAGACAAGGCAAACATTCCTTTTTCAATACTTGCTGGGACACCAATTTGCACCACGTATTAACTGATCAAAGCAATCTTTTAACTTTTTTGACCCAGTACACACCAAAATGAATTTTTTCACAATTTTTTTAAGTTTTTACCCCATAACATCGAAACTATAAGCCATAGAGAGTGTAAAACGATACCTTTTTGGAATCCTGTGACCAGAAAAACACCATGGTGTGCTTTTTAGCACATTCAGCCCCCCCCCCCCCCGAAAAACTTTAAATTTTTTACCCCTGTTGAACCATGAAACAAAAAACTGGGGTCCATTAAGGGGGGGGGGGGGGGGGGGTGGGGTTGGCAGTGCTTCCATCAATTAGGATTCAATGCCTAAAGTACTTGTTGTGCAAAAATCACCAATTTGATCCGGAAGCGCACACTCTTACACACATCCCGCTGCTAGGAATGTCGTTATTCACTTTTGAATCGTATAAAGCCCGTTACCATATTCATTGAGGGTGTTTAGCGAGTTTACATCACACGGATACAGTATGAAAAATGCCTTTCTCTGGTGTTTTCTCTTTCATTTCAAACAACCTTTCACTTACGAGGGATGATATTTTAAACATGGCTATCAATGATGTCGATTTCAAGAACATAGTTAACGTTACGGAATTTTGAACGTTACACACCCGGAAAAAGGGAAATTGAAAATATTGAGTACTATAAATATTCATTCTGGGATGTTAAATTAAAAGCGTTCTACAACGGGTATCTCTATGGTGTAAATCGTTGTGAGAATCGTCATGATTTACGTAGATAACCTAATACCACGCACGCGTCCTCGTCAGCTATATCAAGAAGTGTGTGAACGACACATGTTTATCCGTTAGGGAGAATTATTAGACTGCATTTGATGGTATTCGGTTTGGAACAAGTTGCTACAAAAATTTTGACAATTACTTTATTTACATTTGAATTCTTAATTTTTCCAAAATATAAACTTTGTCAAAATTCCAGTGTTCGGTGATTTCCAAATGCATGACTTCCCTTTCCCCCATCCTGCACTTGTTTCGCAATAGATTCGTATGTAAATGGTATGCAAATGAATTTCTACCAGTGTTAATTAAAATGTTGAATCCAAAACCAGAAGCATTCGAGCTTAATTGCTTTACGAACGTAAACATCACCTGGAAGATACATTAGTGTGCAGTCTGAGTAGTGCAGTGGTATAGGAGGGATTAAGATCACCATTATGCGGGTTCGAGTCTTAAGGAAGATATTTTTTAAATTAGTACTGTCGGTACTCAATTCTGTTCACGGTGTCCAGTAATCGGGGACATATTGTTATTATACGATTTATTGTTCATTCGGTTGTGGTTGACAAGTGAAAATGGGTCCATTTTAAAAATATTGTGTAGTGTGTGTGTGTGGCGTTAAATAGTTTGCATGATTCTTGAAAAATTGATAGTTATTAAAAGAAAAAAATCAATCAAAAAATAACACATGACTTAGGTTCTATCTTTAAATGTGGTTTAAAATGTGGAATATAGAAGAACTTCAGTATTTGTTGCCACTCCTTAAATATTTATAAAATGGTCTTAAGCCTATTCTACGCAGCCCATGAAGTTTCGTGCAATATTGTTTAACGAACACAAAACAGGGTCTGTAGAGTTGTTAAGATAAAATCTGTAACTGATTTTGGTAATTGGATTGTTTGCAGTTTCTTTTATAAATTCAGACATGTCTGTACACTACCATTGTGATTTGTATTTAAAAGATGGTAGAAAAAGTCACAAATACCAAATGTCCTTCATTTTTATCTGATTTGGCCCAATTTGGTAATAATAGCCATAAGATTGAACCAAATATCATATCCACCCATTTCGTTTTTACTATAGTACCCTAGCATATAATAAGGAAACCCTGAGAGAAGTTGTAGCAGCATGCTTTCGATAGCGGATACAAAAAGGTGATGTGCTGACAAAATGGCCCAAACTGTGCGAGTAAAATAGGGTTAATACCGTCCCTAGGCATCGCGTTATATATGTTAAAATATTTGAGAATTCGCCTTTTTGTCCACAATACTCAAAATCGCCTAAATCATGAATTTGAATAAGCTGTAAGATTGTTGAAAAATAGAGACGTTGGGCACAAACGGGGTCAAAAAATGAAAAGGATTCTAATGCCCTCCCCGGGGGTTGGGGATGGGAAATGGAAAACGGGTACACTGTTATAAAAAATAAACCTGTAAAAAAAAACAGGATTGATGGCAGAGGGGACTCACTACATGCAGAAACGCTTAAAATAAACTGGAGTGTAAAATACGAAACCATTGCAGGGAACGTTAAATACGGCCCCGTAATCTCAGCCCTTCAATCGGTATTGTTGGTTTTTTGACTGTTTAAACATTATAAGAATTAAACGTTATTACAATCCTTGACCAAATTTAAGTTTGGTGGTAGCTATGGACCATACAAAAGTTGTATTACGTTACCACGTGTTGTTAAAAAGTGGATTATTTCAGGCAACAATTGTTTGAGACAAAAGGCACTAAACAAAGGGAAAACGTGAGAAATAAGATTGAAAACGTGTACACACTTTGTGTATATTGGTATGTACCACATTCCAATGTCAACAAACATGACTTAATCATCATAGGAATAAACTAATACATGTAACCTTACAAGATTCGAACCAGGGCCTTAAGACTACAAGTCCTAAACCTTATACATCACACTACACGACTTTACTGACAGCAGTTGACAAATTACAACTATATTATTGGGTACTACTTTTTCAAATTAAACTAAATATAATACAAAAGAAGGGAAAAAAGAGTTTTTAAACAAACATTTTTAAAAAATGAGAAGGAAAATAAGATTTGCATTTGTTAATACGTTACTTAAGACGTTATTTAACACATTTTATAGGTATTAAAAACGAGTTTCCATAAGTTCGTATTCTTATATTAAAAACAGTAAGTTACAAAAGAACGTAATCATTACGGAACAAATATATAACGAGTCAGCGTATAATACTACTTTTTCAAATGTGTAGTATATTTTTAGCCACTGTTTATTACATTTTCTGCTTCCAAATTGTAGATTTATGTTAGTATAAGGAATAAAGCGTGAAGATAATTGAATAATTGGGGTTTACCGAATTTAAAAGGTTAAAGTCTGGGTAAATAAGAACATTGTTAAACAGTTGTACCACATAAATTTTTTAGCCCGCATCGCACTGGCTAACTGGCAAGTGTCTTCTCCAGTCTTTGCTTGCTAGCTAATGTCGAAACAATTTTAAAAATATTCACTCTCCAGCGGTGTTTCAGTGTCTACAATGGTTGGGGGAGGGCATGCGCCTATATGGTTAGGGCTTAGCAGGTGCAGCAGTGACGTACCAACGGTGGGGGTGGAGTAGGCAGGGGAAAAGTGGCTCGAAATAGAAATAACCAGGGGGCGCGAGTCCCCGGCTCAGAAGCTGAGAACCCCCCCCCCCCCCACGCCAGCCCCCAATGAAATGACCGTGTGTACAGTGTTTATGGAGAAGGTCCCAAATTCACCCCTCAGAAAAATGCCTGGGCACCCTTCTGTAACCCCCCCCTCATTTGCAACCACGGGTTGCTATTCCGAATATGAAACAAAGTCGGCTATTCCGGAGTATAAAGCAAGGTCCACTAGTCCGAATATGGAAAGGTCCTTACGGTACCCAATGTGCAAAATGTCTGCACCAGGACCTACTATAATTTGCGGAATCGAGAGGACTTATTAATTTGGATATAGCGGCGTCCTATTCATTTTCGGATTTAAAAATTGGGCGTAAATAATAAAGACTATTCATACGAGGCAATTTTATTACATTACACGTTTTATCACGGCAGAACTTATTACAGAAATTACGCGTCAATTAATACATTACACGAAAATAACATAACACAACAATATATTTCGCGTAACAAAGTGACGCGTAAAGTAAACAACGTTGACGAGTAATTGAATAACTTTGCCCTGTGGTGATAATAAAACAGGTTTATTGAAATTAAAAACAGGTATTTGTAAATTAAAATTGGCGCGTAATATAATAAAAGATTATTACATTGATGCGGCAATGTTATTCAGTATCCGTTTTTAGTACACGACAGAAGAAAGTTATCAGTACTGTGTCGATGGTTACATTGAACGAAAAGAACATACACAATATATTTCGGTAACAAAGTGACGCGTTATGTAATAAATTTTGCCGTGTTGTGTAATAAAACAGTTAAGAGTAATAAATGCCGCGTATTTGTATAAAAATAGTATTAATTACGTCTGTTTTCTGTTACGCCGAATTATAGTTGATTTAAATTCTCTTACTCTAAAAATATTGAAAATGAGTAATCAAAGAAAGGTTACGGGGACTCGACCAGTACCCTTTTTCTATCGGCAGTCTAATGAAATTACCCATTGCTTTACAATCGATTTGGCAGAAAGGCATTGCTTTGTGATACTTCAAAACCCATAGTTTATACTAGGCGCAGGCTTGCTACAATCATGGCCGTAGCCAGAGGGTTGCGCGCACCCCCCCCCCCAATGACAAAGGTCCCGTATATCATTGAGCATGCTAGGAAGGTCGTTGTCATGTTGAAGTTTGCTGCTTGTATTAATCTAAAAGCTGTTGTTGTAAGGGTTGTGCGCATATGAAGAATTCCCAGTACCGCATTATTACGATTATTATTACTCTTTTGTTGATGCCGATGTCCCGTTCCTTCCAACCCCCTCCCCTCCCCGCTCTTCAGGATTTGGAGGCCTACGGTAAAAAACCATTGTGGCAACTGGCGAGCGCAAACGAGCCAAGCCGAAATTGTGCCCCTTCGCGAAAGTCCACTTCTGGCAAATCCTCACCCCCCCCCCCCTCACAAATAAAAAATTCTGGCACGGCCTGGGACTACAAAAATAGAAATCAATCGACCATGAACCTTGCCGGTGACTACGAGGTTATTTCGTGAGGGTGGTTATGCTAAAAAAACGTGCGGGAGTGATAGCCCCCCCCCCCCCCCCCGAGGGGCCAGAGGGCAACTCACTATTGAATGTATATTGGTGCAAGGCTGGCGCTTCCAATTTAGGGTGGCAAATTTGCTAAATTAAAATTTGGTGAATTTTTGAATTGTGGAAAATTGATCTGAGTATTTAACACTCGTCATTCCCATCAAGTCAGAAAAAAAGCTGTGTTATGAAATCGGATATCCTAACTTTTTTGGTGAAAAATAAATTTTCCCTACAATGTGTGTCTTATGGAAGATGAAGCTGTTGCTGACACGAAACTAATGTCATTTGACGCAGTTAGCCTGTTGTACTCATGTCGAAGAGGGACCATAGCTATTCCATTGTACAAAAATAAAGTGCCTGTATATGCCTCTGTATCGTACTAGGAGTTGCACTCCCCACTATCCATCACTTGGGATCATCCGTGTATTCTACCGATATATATATACCCCGGTGGAGTTAGTTTATTGCATGATAAAGGAGCGTAAAAATGCCAAGCAAATATAATGTACCAGAAAAGGGGGTTTAGCAAGGCGGAAAGTTGTATAAGTAAAGTGAGAGGGTCCATGTTATGGAAACGGCATTTGTTTTTTCGTGGGCCAAATTAGTTTGAACAAAATTTATTGCAATGCCTAAAATATCAGTTTTGCGCATTTTTGGTGAAAAAAAAAATCGTCCTTGGCGTTTATGCTAATTAGCATTAAATAAGCACTATGTGTCACTATTCACAGCTTGTTTCCCCCTTAAATTTAAGATTGATTTCAGAAATGGAATGGATTATGTTGTCCTATTATGAGGCCATTTTCACATTTTCGGCGGGGAAATTTGTGCGCGTTATAACTTGGGGTCCGTCAGTTTTGGACCGCATTTTGAATCGGTACAATCGATCGAATATTTATTTTTTCAGTTATGTGCTGGTGGTGTTTACTTATGTACCCCACCAATGACCAGAGGTTTAAAAAAAATCCACCTGCAAAGAGTGTTTTCAAGGGGGCAAAGGCACACATTACCCACTTCCACCCCCTACACCAACGGGAGTCGCACAAGACATACCACCAAAGTGTTAACATAGTTCAATAAAACCAGAGTACCTACCGGGGTGCGGTCTGGATGGAATAACAGGTATCCGGAACGTGCCTGATCAGGGTGTTTCGTGCGCACGTGAGTACACACCTGGATACGCCGGGGGTGATAGCAATTTAATTTCTTAAACAATTAGTGAAAAAATCGAAAGAAGTGTTGTTATTACATAACGCGTCAATTTTTATTACATTACGCGTAAATTTTTTTTATGTACATTACACGAGAAAATTTGATCACATTTACGCGTCAAATGCTTTTTATTACATTACGCGTCAAAATTTTATTTTTATTACATACGCGTTTTATTACCATAACACGTCAAAATTTATTACATTACGCGTTTTTAATAGCAATATTTAATTGTCTTGAAAAATTGATGTGAAAATTCGAAAGTTTATGGTCATGTATTACATAACGCGTTACTTTTGTTACATTACGCGTCGTCAATTTTTTTTATTAAGTACACGAAAATTTTATACATTTCCGCGTCAATGATGTTTATACATTAGCGTATATTAACATTAAAACACGTCAAAAATTATACATTACGCGTCGGTTATTACATTACTGTCGAAATTTATTACAAACACGGTGTAAACAGACCCCAAAGCGGGACCCTGTACCCCACCCATTATTGCTCGTGCTACACGCTCAGGCACCACTTTAACATCTTGTCCTGGGCCAAACCACTACCTAGAGACCACCGGACAAACAAACAAAAAACATTGCGACCTTGTGTTTCTGACCAATTCCTAACAGTGACGAGTGTTGAGGATCATTGTGACTAAAAATGCAGATGGGGATAGGACCTCTAACACTAATTACGCCACAATATCATTGGATGGTCTACCCTTGATAGTAAAAGAGTCTCAAAGAATATTTTATTGTTGATATTTCTTTTAAAAAGAGGTTAATTCTCTCCAAAAAAGATATGATTTTCAGGGGAGCAATAAGACATTTACCACTGCCATGTGCCATAGAAAATCTCCAAGATAAAAATCATTCTCCTTTCAATGCACTTAAGGAGAGCTAAGGGAAGAAATCACTCTCGCTGCTTCAAAAGATGATTGTCTGGATAGCCAATTTATGAATTGTATAATTGAAAAAAAAAAAAAAAAAAAAATATCGAGGGGGGACATGACATTTTTTTCTACTAGTCAGGGGGGGGGGGGACATGAAATTTGGAGCAACTTTGAGATAGGGGGGACTCTTGAAAAAACCAGCGTTTAAAAAAGACGGAAAAGAAATCCTCCATCACCCACCCTGGCGTAAATCATGAACACTCCCTAAGTAGATTAATTAATTGTGCACATTAATGCTTAAAAAGCACCTGTGAACATGAACTTAATTTGTTCTTAAGAATGAAGTGACCTAAATCCCTTCACCCGTCTCTGCCCGTCTCCCATCAAATGCAAAATAATAATTTGGTTAAAATAAGGATTGGGGTGACTCCTACAATGGCATATTCTACTGAACGGCCCTGGGTTAAAGGACCATCGGTCTCGTGAATGGGTAAAGTTTGAATCGAAGTAGGGGTTCCCATTAAGAGAAAACGGCATCACGGGGCCAGAGAAACAAAAATCTGGAGATGACCAACGAATCTATACAAAGGTGGAAGGAAGAAATATGGCGTCAAAGAACAGAACAATCAGCCGTGAATAATCTGCAGTGCGTAAGAGAACTCAACCACTAAACATGATAAACTCTAGAAACAGCAATGAACCTTGGAATTCGAGAGTTATTTGCCAGGAGGTCTTAACATTTTTATGTTGGGGGTATTTGCATCCATGGTTCCTCTGCTATTGCTAACCGTGGACAAAGTAGTTTTGTACATCATTTTTGGGAAATAGTCATGTTTGGTTATTTTTTCACCATTTTACTTTCTGTTTTCACAATAGTTCCAAAGAGACATATTTTCATATATAAAAGCTCAAACAAGATAAGAATGATTAAGTAAGCAAAAATGGCCGTTTTGGAGGAACGTTCTTTGAGACACCTGTAGTCCAATATTTTATGATTTGACCCAAAAGAAATTGCAAAAGAAAAACCATTATTGTTAAAATACCTGTGAAATGTCCAAAAAATATATCAAGTTAGGGAATTGTAAGTTGTAGACTAAGGGTGAGGCGTTTGTATAGGGGTAAAAAATTAGAATGGTTACAATCGATAGGGCTTGTTCCGATTTATGTATATTGTGTCCTCTACTGCTATTCTATAAAAGAGTCTGGCGCTTGACCCGGGGGGGGGGTCTTGGTGGAAAAGGGGGTACAAGTACATAAGTGTATCAATTTCAACCCTTTGGTATAATTGATCGGTCCCTTTTTCTGAAATTGGTTAAGAAAGGGTGCATTTTGCAAGTATATAGTTTCCAGTGGTCAATCAGTAGACCGCAAAATGTGAAAAATAGTGTTACCAGAATGGCTCACATTTTAACAGTCGGGATGATTTCTTCAGCTTCCAGGGCTTTGCCCCAAAACCTCCACCAAGGTTTTGCATTAAGTCTTTAGGTGTATATATAGGATGGATACCACCGGGGGATACCACGAACCAGGCCGGCCTTGAGTAAACAATGACGATGTCTAAATTTGGGATTTTCTTGCCGCCACCGCCTCAATTTTCTGCTATTTTTCAGGGCAGTGATATGCGCCCTCTGCAACCACTGTTATTTTTAGAAATGTGAGGTCAGCGCGGGGATTCCCCTGAAAATGCAATATTCCCGGGACGTGACAATGGTCCACTGCAGGCTTGACGCAATTTTTGTGTAAACAATTAATCATAATATTCTATTTCGAGTATCTTTCAGAAATAACGTTCCACTTGATAGTCCTGGGTTGATTGTATGTGAATCATACAGTGCCAAAATAGTTTTAACGAGAGGCTAGTACTAATTATTTTACAGTAAACACACTCTCGGTACAACGTCTAAAATTAGCGTGATCAACAAACATACATTTTTAATTTAGCTAGCTTCAGAACCAGTGTCCCGCTCCAAAAAATGTCGGCAAATTCGGGTACAGCTCTGGCCCGAGCTCTGGGCACAGATCAACAGCAGAGTGGCCGTCAATTTGCGAGAGATACACCTCATCCTACCGGTGACATTGACAGCAAAGAGTGTCAACTGCATCAAGTCATGTCTCATGGTACTCGGTATGAGTATTCTGGCGAGGACACCGATCTACTTGCAGAACCATTCAGTCTCGGTACTGGATATGGTTTTCATCCGGCATCCCAAGTATCGGAGGCTGAAAAGGTACAGACACAAAATCTTTGGGTGTTTCCATATTAATGACACCCTTTTCTGACATACTTTTCTGACACCCAATGAATTCGGAAATCTTATAACGGACCTTAACGGAATAAACCACACGGTTATGTGGTTTATTCCGTAGCACAACTAAATCTCACCAAAACTCACTGTGTTAATTGCCGGGGTTAATTGAGAAAAAAGCACTAAGTCCAGAAAGTAGCGATGACGTCATCAAACCAAGACTCATATGGGCACGAAATCGCTGGCCGGGCCAGCGACACCGTCGTAGCGTGCTATCCCGGGCCATGGGCCCGAAGCCGAAGGGCCCTGGGTTCGAACCCCGCCCGAATGTGCGACTTTTCTTGTTCCCCTCTTCCCTCACTCCTTCAGTTCCTCCCTAGAAACCGACGTCAGGGTTAGGGTTATGGTTTCCGAATTCATAGGGTGTCAGAAAAGTATGTCAGAAAAATCTTTTATGGAAGTTGTCAAAATGAACCTTTGTTTCCATATAGGGTGAACACCTTTATGACCCACTTTTTTTTTAAAGGGAGGGATCATTATTTACAACAGGGGCATGGAGGATTTGGGGAAATCCACATTTTTTGTGTCGTCTGCTGCAAGCACTGGATGCAAGCAGAATGGCACATAGGGAATACTTTAGTAGAATGTGTGTTTGTCTGTGTGGCATGTGGGTATATGCATAGGCGTGCCCAAGAAATTTTATTGAGGGGGGCTGGACTAAAGATGTGCGAACCATGAGAGCGAAGCGAGCGGAGCGAGTAAACGTTGGGTCCAGGGGCCTGCCTTAGGGGGTCCATGGGGCAGAGCTCCCGGAAGCTCCTGAGGTTTTAGGGTTTTCAAGACCTGAAAACGCCTTTCCTTGCGTACTTCTTCAGACACTTTTTGATCCGCATTTGCATGAAAAAATCAAATAAATGTACCATGTTCCTCTTCTTTTTCTTCTTCTTTTCTCCTTCTCGTATTCCTCTTTTTTCTTTCTCCCTTCCTCTTTCTTCCTTCCTCTTTTTTCTTGAGAACTTTTAGGGGGCTTTAGCTCCCAAAGCCCCCCCCCCGGTACGCCAGTGGTATATGTGTGTGTGTTAAAAATGTTAACCCTACACATATTGGACTCATACTCATTTACCCATTCTTCTTAGGTGCAACGAGAGATTTTGATGCACCCAAATATTGTACACGTCATAATAGTCATTTCATATAGATTAGGCCAAAAAAATTGTTTGATTGTCCTCATCCGCCCAACCCTAATTTTGGAAATCAGAAAAAGGTTTTTTTTTTCTTTTACTGTGCAAAAGAATACTGACCCTAATTTTGAAAAATTCCTAAGAAGATTTTTTTTTTCAATTTTAACTTTCTGAAATGTAAAAAAGATGTTTAAACGGTTTCTTAGCATGTTAGTTGGGTTTCATAATGTACAAAGATGCATTTTTGAGTAAGAATCTACTTGATTTTTAGTGCTTGATTAACTTATTAATACAAACAAACATGTTTCAATATAGTTTTCTATTGACATTAAAAAAAAGAAAAAAAAATCCGACCGACCGACCCAACTCTAAAAAGTCATCTATGGACAATCAAACAATTTTTTGTGGCCTTAGACACTCAGTAGATTTCTTACCTTGTATTTGGCTACAGAAATGTCTTAAAAGAGAGAGAAAAGGGTGATTTTGATTTCCTTATATTTCAATATAAAACAATGGCTGAATTTTGTATTTGCTCCTATATGAAATTAAAAATTTCAAAATTTTTGTACCAAAGAATCATTTCTCAGCTTAATCCTTTCAGATGGGGATATTTTTGATGGAAAGCTTTACATCAGGGCAAAAATCAGTGCTTTCTATTTTTAGGGACAACTGATATGTTGAAATATCTTGTTGCACTTTTAACTTCATACCCAAAGAACCATTGGCCCAAAACTCATTACTGCAAATGGGTGACCACTGACCACATGTGACCGTTGAACCTATTCACAAACCATGATTGGAGGTCAATGTATATATTTTTAGCTTCGAGTGCATTGGCAAAAAATCAATGCATGCACACTCAGTTTGATGACGAATATTCATAAATATTTATTTTTAGAGGAGAAATATGATTGGACAAAAATCATGACGTATTCATATTTAAAATATGAATGCATTTGAAGCTAAAAATATACAGACATTAACCTCTAAATGGCACAGGCCCCGCAAGTGCATTGATTTTTGCCAATGCATGTGAAACTAAAAATATGCAGACATTAAAGGTCCATGGCCCGATCGCTAATAGCCTCGTCCCTAGGGACCCCAGATTTCACCGGAAGTGGTCAACATTTTGGTATCAGAAGAAAGCTATTATTTTTCTTATTTACCCTGTGAAATCTTAGGGCTAAAGGATGTATGGTTTGGATGTTATAAGTGAAAATGTGCCGCAGTTTGGTCGACCAATATTAACTTTACACAGTACTCTTTGGGGATTACAAAATCACGTTTTTAGCTCTCACATCAAAACGGGTTGAAATATTGGCGCGAAACTTTACAGATAAGGTTTTGAGGTGAAGGCCATTCTATCAAGATGAAAACTGTATATTTAAATCGGGCCATCCTCCTTTAACCTAATAAACCTGGAGCTAGCAGACATTTGCAACACATCTCAAGTACAAAAGGTTTGAGTGATTAAATATGTTGACATCAGTGGCGTAATTTTCTTTTTGACATTTTGGGGGGAGTGGGGTTGATGTAATTTTATGAATGAAACAGGGGTTTGCTGAAAAGATACATTATCTTCACATGTGTGCGCGAAGGAGCGCGCTAACAATTTTGCCATTTCGAGCGAAAAAAGATTAAATTGCACTTGTTAATTTAGAACAAAATGCGCGCGAAGCACAGGGGAAATTATTTCCCATATTTAAACTATTATGGTACAATATGAGGTTATTTTTTGGTCAAAAACCCAGAACGTGGCTCACATTGGGGGATGATGTTTAATGTGACCACCCCTCACCAAAATTGGGGGGATATAGCCCCCCATCCCACCCCGGATTTTACGCCTATATTTGGTTGACAAGCCTGACAGGAACCCCCGGCCGACACCAGACCGTGTTCGTAGGCTTCAAATGGTACCTTCCGGGCGTGGGCCCACGCCCCCCTTGTCCCGGGGTCACCTGTTTTCATTGGCCCCTTCGGTGTGATAAAAGTCTCCCTATTAGGGTCTAAGGTACTCGTTTTTGTCCTATGACCTCCAATGCCGTACAATGTTCCACAAGAACAATGCAACACCGTCCATAAACTGAATCAATCCCACATTGCTGTAAACGGTCTAAGCACACTGTGTACGCTCATTAACAACAGGCAGGGTGCAGGACATATCAATGCATGATTTTTTTATATTTAAATCATATTTCTTCTCGCATAAATGGTGTTGATGGGCTTTGTGTGTGTGTGTGTGTGTGATCAAATTATTTACGATCACACCATGCATAACAATGACATGTGATGTGAATAGTCCTAAGGATCCATAAGAATGCAAGCTGGGGGGGGGCAGTTGTATTCAAAGGTGGATGATGATGGGTGAACATGGACTTCCGAAATGCAGCCTAAACAAGTATTTCCACCGACTAAAAACATACCCTACGTGTTTGCTACCATAAACATGTCTTTTGTCAGTTTTTTGCTACTTTAAAAAACAAGTAAATCAATGCATTGGTGTTGATAATAAACACTTTTATCACGTGCTTGTGCCCTGTTTGCTTTTACTTCAAAATTACAACAATATTTTTATGATTGTGATCTGGGCGTATCAAAATTTCAGGGTTATTAAAACATAACTCCTTTTTTTTTTTCCACATTTTGCCTGTTTTTGCCACCCTAATCAATTGAGTCCACGCGTACCGAAATAATCGCCTGTTGGAAACAGAAAACCCTTATTACCTTGTTTTCCTTGTTCACGCATCATATCCACCTTTGAATACAAGCCCCCCCCATGAATGCAGGCCTGTAATTATAAGTCAAGTGTGGGAACCTGTACATTTCATCAATGGGGGACCTGAACTTTTAAATGGACACGAATTTCACATAAAATAAATTTTTTACATAGTGAGGAAGGGGCATAATTTTTGCCCCACCCCCAAAAAATGAATTCCTCCATTCCCCTCTGGTGTAAATAATGACTGTTTTCCCTAATGCTACAATTGGGGTATTAAAACTAACTTAATAAATATTTTGCATATTTTTGTACTCACTTAGAGCAATCTGTAATGACATGTCATTCCAATATACAATGCCCCCTGATTTGCAACAAAAAAGTTAGCATTGTGAGCTAATCTTTTGGTTGTTGGGTTAGAAGTACGCACATTATGTGGGGAGGGAGGCGGTAGGGGGATGGTGTGAGGGGGGTGGAGATGGTGGTAGATAGTGGGTTGGTGGAGGAAGGGAGAGGGCCGAGAGATAGCAGAGATTCAGGAAGAAAGGAGGAATGGGGGGGGTGAGGTAGTTGGGGGGGTGGGGGGGGTAGAGAGAGTGGGGAATTAGGGAAGTGAGGGGGGGACGTGGGGGGGGGAAGTGCGGGAATAGAAGCAAGGGTCGGTGAAGGAGGGGAGAAGGGGAGGAGAGGTGGGGTAGGGGGTGAGGCGGGTTGGGGGGGGGAGGTGAGGGGCTGTGAGAGAAAGTGATTGGGGCGGGCATCGGGGGGAGAGGGGGGGGGAGGAACGAATCGGAAGTGAGGGGGCTGGAAACAGGAGGGATGTGGGAAGGGGTAGTTAGGATAGGGGGAGGACGGGTGGGGTCTAGGCTCTTGGCCTTGCACAAATGACCAACTATGGGGCGTGCTGGCCAACAAGGGTCTTATTTCAGCTGTCTCTGGTGGGTTTTTTTTTCAAATTTTCTCAAATTTCTTGGATAATTAGTCAAATTTTTCCTTCAATGGAAAGCCAACATTTCTACAAATCAATCGTAAATTAGTCAAATATCCTCATCTCTGAAAATCAAAATGTTCCAAATTTGTTTAAAAAGGTCAAAATTTTGAGGAAATAATGGCAACCTTGGGTGTTAAAATAAATTCGGCCTCGAAATCTGCAGCTCTGGTACAAGATGGGTCCCTTTTTCAGCAAAGATTGGTATGATAAGGGTCCTACTTCCACACTCACTGAGGCATGTCCCTACCAACCCTGGGTCCCTACACAAACCAACTTAGAACACCCCTCCACGGGAACCATGGTTGTTCTACAATGTTGTGTTAAGAATATTTTGAGCTAGCTCATCTAGCTCATTTCTAAAAAAATTAGCACAATAGCTTTTTTTTGCCATATTATGTGAGACATGCCGTTGTCCTTACTTACTCCAGTACTCACTCCAGCTTTGGAAGCAGGGGTTGGTGGTGGTTGGGGGGGGGGGGGTTGCTGGGCACTCTCAATAATTTTGGTGGGGCCTTTGAATACCTTTGAGCCCCAATAAAATCACACCAAATTTCAAAAGCTTCTTCCCCCTCCTGCATCCTCTCCCCTGGTGCTCCGTGCCTCGTGGAGGCTTCTGGCCTCCAACCTTTATAATTGTCCCCCAATCCTGAAAGATATTTCTAAACATAGTACCGTTGTGATAATTGTCAATACCCAAAACCCCTTGTTAAAAAAGTATGGGGTGCTTTTTGTTCTCTTTGTACCCCTGTGAATGAACTTATATTGATTGTTTTCGCCTGTTTTGCATTTTAAGGAGGGAGAATCTCTTCAAGAACAAGCATGTCCGGTGCCCTTCCCAAGCCATCAATCCAGACACCTCTTCAATACCATAACAGCACTTGTGTCTCCAGATCAAATGCCTCCAAAGAACACCCCTACACAACAGGATAGCAGCAGCAACCACGAGTCTCTGCTTTACAATCCACAAGATGCACCAAAATCCCTTCGTGTTGAGCTAATTCCTTGAATCCTAACAAGTTTCTTCTCTGACACAAGTCCAGACATCTTTGCTCAGCAGATGGACATGGGTCCTAGAGGTCTACCCATTATGTCCTCCACAAACTTATACAATTCAAGGCATATGAGCTCACTATGCACTCAGATGATTGGTACCACCCGGGGGACCACCGGGCCCGCCAGTCGCAAGTTATTTTGTGAACGCCATTGCAATTGATGGACATTGGTATAAAAAGCTCAATTACTGGAGGACTTCCACTTCCAGCACAATCCACACATCGACAGCACCAGCAACCTCAACAGCAGCAAGACAACCAGAAGTTTGCCACCATAACCTGATTTGGCTGCAACTTCACCACCAAACAT
Organism: Ophioderma brevispina; assembly: GCA_023653785.1. Taxonomy (NCBI): domain Eukaryota; kingdom Metazoa; phylum Echinodermata; class Ophiuroidea; order Amphilepidida; family Ophiodermatidae; genus Ophioderma; species Ophioderma brevispina. The sequence continues at coordinate 24,459 of JAMKCH010022146.1, forward strand.
CACGGAGGGACAGCAATGTCCTCGGCCTATTTTGCCATCACCAACCTACGAAACTCTGTTACGGCAGTCTCCCTGATAGAGTGAAGGCAAGGAAGACAAGTTCTCAACCAACCAATCTCCTGGATCTGAGGTTACAGGAATCTTAGGTAAGAACAAGTGGTGCTACATTTGTTCTTTCCCCTCAGGACAACATGCAGTTTTCCATAGATACCTACAAGACTTTTCAATTAAGTCTGACCAGAGATTTCAAAATATTTTTTTTTTGTGTATATGACAAATGTCAACTAAACTAGATAGTAACCTAAAATGCACAATCCAAAATTTGAGATGAATCGGATTTTTCGTTTTGGTGCAGTAAACATTTATATGTGTAGTCTTACGATCGCCATAGGATACTGTGTATAACAAAAATTCCGGATCCGGAATTTTATAACAAAGTTGTGATTTTTCTATATGAAGGAATTTGATTAAGCTTAGCAATTTTCATTTCACACAAGTGATTAGTCTCTGGACCAGCATATTTACATCAAAAACCACAATTTTTTGAAATTTGAGGGTGCCCTCCTCAGAAAATCTCTGAGACGGCCTTTAAGCATTTTCCTCGGAGGTTTGCCCCCCAGCTCCCGCATTTTTTGCAACCCCTGGTAGATATATCATCTCAATCTTTGCATAGATTTACATTGATATTAATCTGCTGAGAAAATATGCCAGACAGAAAACCTACACTGTTGCTGATTATTTTACAGGGTGGTGGGGAGGGGGTTATTTCTGCTAAGGCATAAAACTTCACATTCTGTTCCTTTAACATGTTGTCATTAACGGATGTGGAATTATGCAACAACACATGGAATACCTCTCCCCTGCTACCTACTCCTCAACTTTTGTCAATCTCAAATCCCTGCTAAATGTACATATATCCCTGTTTTCACATTTCACTATCAAACACAACTGAGATCCTATATATAATAATGGAGTGCAATATTGAAAAAAACTTAAAAAAGAATTTGAAATTAAAAATTTTGAAGAAAATTGTGTACTACATCACTTCGCATGAGAAATGTGTTCCGGAAAATGGATTTCTCCTGTTTTTTTAATTAATTTTTGGGATTACTATTTTCAAAAGGTAATTTATATTATCTAAGAACACTTATCACTGATTCAAATTGCTTTTAGATATTTTTGTTCGTCTCAGTCTGGCAAAGTTGGCTCTTTGAAATGGCCTTCTCATGCTGGTAACAGGGGAAGGTTATTCCATGTGTTTCGCATAACTTCACCTCTGTTAATGACAACATGTTAAAGACTAATGTGGAGCTAATGCTTTGCAGACTGGGGGTTGGGGGGGTTTATTACACAATGCAAGTTTTTCCCCAACGTAGATCTTTTGGCTATGCCTCAACACATATGGACCTTTCAACTTTCTTCAATTGTTGAAACAATTGCCCCCAATTGTTGTCAATGATGCCTTAACCATTTGAAGTGGGGAGGAGAAGGTTTTCGGGAACTTTGTCTACAGACTGATTTTTAAAGGCTCGATGAGTCACCTTCATACCATACAAACTGATTTCTGTGCATTTACATAATGCTTGTCCACATACTAAGACTGTAGTTCAAATCGCTGTCCTTATAAAATCACCTTTGTAATCAAATTCCAGATCCAGAATTGTCAACATTCACACCTTAAGCTATTCTTGCATTTCAAGTATTTAAATTGCAAGAAAATAGCTTTAAAGTGAAGATAAATCTGTTATTTTTGAACAAAAATTCAGAATATGGAAGAAACACATGTTAAGAATTATCAGCATTCAATTACGTGTTGTAGATGTCTGTTCGGACATATGAGTCAACTGTCTGATTGTGTCCTTATTGAGTTGTTTTCAGTCATCACTTGCAGGGTGTATTATGCTACCTATCCATTACAGACATGCCAATCTGCTTTTTTGATATTTTCAATTTCCGATTTAGCAAAACACTGATAGTGCCCTTTACCAACCTGTCCCATGTGAATATACTTGGCTTGAATTATAATTATTGTTCAATATTTTTAAAAACACATCAGTGATTCATAAAACTGACGGCAGTCATAGCGTAACCTTTCAAAAATGATCTCCCCCTTACTGATCTCCATCGCCACCTTTGTCCCCCAAATTTTTGCACCAGATCCTGGCACCGGCCTATCCAGACCTTGCTTTTTGAGCAGGACCGTGGTGGGGGAGGACTGCTAATACCAAAATATGGTGATTTATGTCAGTTTTGCACCCCCAAAAGCCCTCCCGCAAGATACGCCACCTAGTCTAGGTCTGGTCAAATTTTTCTGTAGAGAGCATGAAAAAATGGTCGCCATTGTGATCAACTACACCTCTATATCTCTGAGCTTCTATGCACACATTATTTCTGCTGAGATCATAACCTTTTTGTCTTTCCTTCATCTTTTCACACTTGTGGACCTTATCGTATATCAGCTAACAAGTAACGTAAAGGTTATGCAGCTGTACATGGACTTGGTATCAACCATGACAAAATTCCAACTTTAAGAGCATCTGACCTCGTCCAGATTTTTTCAAACTTACCTCACACAGTATCTTACAATACTACAGCCACATAATCCACACGTTTTTGTTGATCAAACGAACGCGTTTCGACCTTTGACCCGCCAAACTCCGAACCTGTCAACCACTCACTCATGACAGTTTAAGGGAGTAAATAATTCTAATTCTGCGTTGAAAATTCATCCAATTAGACTTTTTTTTTTTTTTTATTCGCCTGTTTGTGATAAACAAGTGTGGGCTTTGTTCTGTTAGTATTGGTTAGATGCCCTACAGAGTCCTGTTTGAGGTAGTTTGAAAAATCTTGACGATGTCAGATGACTTTAACTTTGGCATCATATGATTATTGGGTAAAGGTTTCATTGAGGGTTGTTAAACAACTATAAAGTGAGGTCAGAGGTCATATTCGGAGATTTTTAAGATTGTGGTTCACATCAATAGATTTTAATAGATTTTTATAACTTATTATTAAAGGAAGTGATTCCATGGGTTGGTTTTTTTTACAGGATCTTTGGACCTTTGAGGCCAAGGTCATAGGGTCATTTGAGTGCATTATTGATATAGTACAAACATAACAGTTGAATATTAACGCATTTATGCTTTGGGTGTTGGACTTTGATGAAACTTGAACATAATGACCCTGGGTAGGGATTCATTTAGGATGTAAAAGGGTACATGATCCTAAGCCTCAAGTAAAACCCATCAATCACTCCATCAACCTAAGATTTTGGTATTAACACCTTGTATTTTTCTCATTCCAGTGGCAAACTTTCTTTTTGACATTGGGGGGGATGGGGTTGATGAAAATTTAATGATTAAACAGGGTTTTGCTCAAAAGATCTATTACTAGCACATGTGCGCGGCGAAGCGTGCTAAAATTTTGCCCTTTTTAAAAGGTTAATAAATTGTTAAATGTAATTGTAATTAGAAACAAAATGCGCGCGACGCGCTCAAAAATTTACCATTTAAACTTTATGGTAAAAAATATTAAGGTTATTTGTTGGTGAACAACACATGAACAAGGCATCAACATGGGGGTATGAAGCGTATTGACCAATCCCCCTCATCAAAGTATTGGGGATAAATCCCCCCCATCCCCCCCAGGGATTTACGCCTATGCTCATCTCAGCTACAAACTATTTTGGCTGACTCTTTCCTATTATGGATGCTACATGCTAATTGGGTTTTGCAGTTTGGCTGGAAATAATTTGGAACACAAGTGTGACAGCAGGTCACGCTGGCTGCTTTTTTTCTTTTTTTCGCATGAAAACAATGGTGGTCATCGCTGACCTCATCGCAGTTGGTAGAAAAGTTTGAAACAACACTTCTTTTTTGGGGCGCGTAATACGTTTTTTCATTTTAACAAATATTGCATAAATATTTTCTAAAAGTCTACTTCATACCGCTCAGATGGTATAATTATAATTATAATTGATATTTTGGGGGTTGAAAAACAAGGATGAAAAGTGAAAAAATTGTGTTGAAAATAATGCTTGGTCTTGACAAATTCCGGAGCCCCACATCATTTTAAAGTTGACCACATCATAAAGGGACATCCTATATCTGTAAAAAAGTCTGTGCACGTGAAGCTAGTCCTGTTTGGAGAAATCGAATACCACGGTTTATTTTCATAGATTGCCAGTTTGAACTTGAATTCCCCTATACTTTACATGGCGAAAAACATCACTATTTGCCCGTTTTTCTGTTTGGGGAATCAAACAAAGAGCCAAGGACGCGGTCTTTTTGTGTTTGTGCGAACCATGCCTTCTGCCCTCGTCACACCAAATTTTCTACGGTTATCATTGTGTCACGTGACCTCAGGACTGACTGAAATAACTTATGGTCTTATGGCATTACATCAGCTATTCATATGAAATGGTAATGTCGATTCAAATGAAATTTAAGAATCCAGGTATATTGGCAATGATTATGAAATAGCAGTAACTCACCTGGGGGTGGGGTGGGATGGAGGTGCCCCCAAAACTAACAAATGGGTTTATAACAAAGAGGAAAAATGGTGTGAGGAGAAAAGAAGAAGGAAGGGAGAAAGGAGAGTGAAGGAAGAAAGGAAAGGGAAAAAGAAAAGTGAAAGGCAAAGTTAAAATAGGGACATGCGTATGCAGACTGACAATGTTGAGACACAAAAAAGATATGATTGTAATCAGGTTGGAGCACATTTAACTAAAATGAGTTCAAAGGTCATCTGGGTATTTCAAGTCATTAAAATATTACAAAATTTGTTTCATCATCATCAATTATACATTTATTAATATGGAATGGCCATGGATGATCTTAGGCCTTCCTCAAATAGAGTGTCCTTGAGTGGAGCTATTTTATGCGGGGAATTTGGGGTCAAAATTAATGTAGGGTCATTGCGGTAATTGATTGGGGCACTTTTAAGTTAATATTTGGTGATTTCTTGTACTGCTTTCATCATTTTGATTTATATTAAAACTTGATGTAATGATTCATGGGTAAGGATTCCATTTAGGGGGGTTGGTTTTAAATTAAGCAGGGACTCAGAGATTTCAATTATATAAAGTTTTGTTGATTAATTAAAAGTCACCTAATAAAAGTAAGGTCAGAGTCATGAATTGCTAAATATTTAAAAAAAAATTATTTCCATGCACATTAATTGTTAAGTTTGATACCAGTATACATTGGCAGTAAGGCACAGTCTTGGGAAATTTTCCCTTTAGGGGTGTCAAAAGGGCCAATTTTCCCGGTTCAGAGGGCTAAAAAAAGGTGATTTAGCATGATTTTGCAAATTTTTCCAGGCCAAAATCGGCGGCGGGGGGGCAACCTGCCCCCCGGCCGTTACGCCACGATTCTTGGAGAATTTGGCCAAATCATGCTCAGGAGCATATATTTTCAATCGTCTCATAGGGGCGCTATTCATTATATGGGTTCGCGATTCCGTTAATGTTATATTGAAGTATTACAAAAGAACGGACTTCCTGCCGGCTCGGATTCGTGGGGCGTTGTGTATGTGGGCGCTCGTCTTGTTATCTAAAGATCGGGGTTCGATCACACTCCAGGACCAAAAATTTAGTTTTGATTTTTTAGTTTGTATTTTAGAGTTGGAGATTGGAATCATAAAAACATCCGAGTTGTGGTTTTTTTTTTTTTTTTTTTTTTTAAGTAGAAAATAGTGAATAGGTGCCTTAGAGATAATAAGACTGGTCATGGAACGGGAGCATGATTTCGGGCCACAAGCTCAGACGTGCTTACGCCACTGCCCGTATGTATTTACAAAATAATAAAAGACACATCATTCTTCTCACCAGAAAGTTATCAAAAAGACTGGGCACTACTGTCCCTGGTAAGGGTATTTTTTTTTTCAAAATGATGTGACAAGAAATACTTGCTCCCCTTTGACATGCCAACTTAAATATACCCATACTTTATTTTCAAAGAATACTTTTCCCACTTTGATACACTCACATTACATCAGCCTGATTTTAAAGAGACACTGGCACATTTGAAAAATAGTGCGCCCTCAAGATTTTTCAAAATCGATATTTTTGCATGGTTGTAAGGCTTTTATATACAAAAGCCCTCACCCGAAATGATTAAGACCAAAATCAGCTTCCTTATGGGTAAACAGAACGATTTTATAATTTCGCGTCACCGGCGATGCTAAATTCAGCAGACGACGAAAATAGCGTTTAACACAATACACGCACGCCGTATGCATGTTTCCCACGCTATGCACACTGTTTGATTGGTCTATAACCTTTGTGGTTTTAATATCAGTGAGTACGAGTCCAAAATATTCATGTAATATACACATTTGTTGATTAAAGTTATGGAAAACTTAAGTTGGCCTACAAATTACCTGGATGTCTTTATCCTCATGTCAAAGTCCCTATCTGTTTCGGGGTATGTTATTTTTATGTGTAAAATATATCTCTGTTCTTCTAATGGCCTAGACTATCATTTGAGAGCAAATTGAAGAAATTTCATATTTTGTGAAAATGTGCCAGTGCCGCTTTAACTGCTCTATATAGTTGTGGTTAAAAATAAAAATGTATCTTTCCCCTTCACCTTTTGAAATGCCAAAATTGCTTTCCATCCTCTCAATTTCATCCTCTCCCAGGTCTTTGAATTCCCTCAATTCTCGAGTGGCCTTCAAATGCCTCATGGTAGCCTTCAATTCCTTTGAGTGGTTTTCACGTCCTTCGAGGGTTGAATCTTAAATTCCTCAAAGACATTTCAATTCCTAAGTGGCCTCCATAATCCCAGTGGCAACAAAGCGATTCTCAAAGTGGAGGGCCGGGCCACTTGGCACTTCATCTGAGCAATTTTCTATACTTGTCTATCATTAATGCAGCTATGATAAGCCGGACTGTATCATCAATCACTTTGAAAAGTGTGGGGGGAGGCCCCTCCACTTTCTAAAGTGGAGTGGCCATGGCTCCCTGGTTCTGCCATCACTGCATAATCCCCAGAGTGGCATTCACTTTTCCAGAGTGGTCTTTGATTCTCCCAGTTAGGGCTGTGACTTAACAGGTAATTATGTACCTGGATACCTGAGGTATTTTTGGGTGGGTGCCCTGGTACCTGAATCATAGGATTAAAGGTGCAACGAGAGATTTCACATATCAGGTGTCCCTAAAAAATCGAAAGTTCTGATTTTTGCCCTAAAATAAAGCTTTCCATAAAAAAATATCCCCATCTGAAAGGATTAAGCTGAAAAATGTTTCTTTGGTACAATAATTATGGGATTTCTAATTTCGTATAGGAGCAAATACAAAATTCAGCCTATGTTTTACATTGAATTAAAAGCAAATCAAAATCACCTTTTTTCTCTCTTTTAAGACATTTCTGTAGCATAATACAAGGTAAGAAATCTATTGAGTGTCTATTCTATATGAAATTACTATTATGACACAATATTTGAGTGCCTCAAAATCTCTTGTTGCACCTTTAAACACCAATTGACTTCACATGAATCCTTTTGACAAGACTGCTTTCACATATATTTTTTCACCCATTTCTTAAACACTTGGTCATGATTTGTGGGAGCAAGAATGCGTTGCTTTTTTTGTACCTGTAAGGCCAAAAAAAAAGTTGACTCAGAAGATGAGAAAATCACAATTGAAATGCATTTTTTTAGAATGCTAATGCGAAATGCATTGTATTATGCTTTTGACCCACTTTTTTTAAATTGTTATTGACTTCAAAAATTATTAAAAACTTTCATTTTTTTCTGAAGCTGTTACAAAAAAAAATTCGAGTAAAACCCTAAACACTAAAAAAACATTATGTGGTGCAAACCATTTATTAAACAAAATAGCTCATGTCTTCTGAGACAAAATTGTTTTTTTTTCTTGGTCTAAGTAAATGCAGACTGGGTAAGACCAAGGTCGGGGTGAGTATTTCAGTATTTTGTCCACAGCCAATTTCCCCTTGACTCTTAATTCCTCCACAGCATTCCTTCCAGTCCATGTGCCATTTTTCCATGTTGCCCTAGCTTTTTCGCATGAGCAGTGGCATAACTACTTTTTCGGGGAGGGGGGGGGGAGAGGGGGGCACGTATAGTTTCAGGGGGCAAGGCATCAGGGGCAGATCCGGGATTCTCATAGAGGGGGCACACATTATCCAATTTTTTCCCCGTCGGATCGAATTCTGAAGAGCGGGGGGTGGGGGGGTAGGTTCGGTGTAGCATCATTCCTTCAATATCACAGGGTGCCCCTGCGTAAAAAGGCCCTTTTTTTATACATCTACAATGCCCTGGTGCCATATGCAGTGCCAGGCGCCCTATGCAAGAATAGGGGCGTGTGCCTAAATCGCACCCCTTAGATATTTAAATTTTTTAGTATTTAGTAAATTAGTGTAAATTAATGGGCCTATGTTTGTTTTTCATGTAAATTGTGCATGTTGGTGCAGAAAATCACTAATTTTTTTCAGGGTTCAAGAGGGGGTGGGGTGCAAGATTCCCCATGGGGGGGAGGGGGCACGCCACTGCCGCCATGAGTAGCCTTCAAATGTCTTTAACTCTCTTATGCCTTCTAAGTTCAACCTCCCAAGCACTCTGTTTTAGCACCTAGTTGTTTTATATACTATCTATGTAAATTTGATTGTTAATTTACCTGCATAGGGATTATCTAACCGCCACACTGACAATCCTGTTTCATGTGAATACATCACCTCATCAACCCCTCACTTTGACGGTGCTGTAACCCCAATAGCAATCTGGCGGATTCAAGACTCGCGCTACAAATCATCCATCTGGCTAGTGAACCACTACCGCCTGGATGTAGAGGAGGATAAGGTGAGGCGAGGAGGGGGGTGTAGGCATGGAGTAAGAGGAAGAGGAAGAGGAGGAGATAGAGAAGACTTGGGATCAGTTGGTAAAACCATATGGAGGTGCAGAGGAACTACCCCATACACAAGGATTGGAATGAACAGTCAATGATGTGGAGTAGCCAGATTATCTTGAAAGAAGAATATACAGAACATTTGAAGGACCTAAATTATTTACGCCGGGTGAGGTGGTCGTGGTATAAATAAAGCTTGGCAAGCCAAAAAACAAAAAATTATTTCATTAAAAAAAATATTAGCACACCAATATTTTGATATTTGATTTTTATTTAAGCTTTCTTTAGGCAGGGTTAGCACCTTCATTGACACAAGCCACTGATTTTCCCCGGAGGCCATTCAAGTTAAAGTGAGTCTGTTTATTAAAACTAATCACCCTAAAATCATTTTGCCCCCCCCAAGATGAGATTTTATTGTGTTTTGGGACTGTTTGGAAACCACAAAAAGAAATGACATACCATACTTGTTTCAACAAGCAGTTTTGTCTTCGAAAACACAATCTTGCCTTCTTGCCCCACTTCGAGATCAGAACTGCTTGTTTTTTTAATAATAATTTTAACTCCACCCTTTGACAAGAGCACCTTCAACCATATTATCCCTAACCCTGACATCTGCCCGGGAGGAACTGAAGGAGTGAGGGAAGAGGGGACCAATAAAGTTGCAAATCCTGTTGTGGAATTCGAACCCAGGGCCCCGTCGGGCCACAGCCCCATGAACCCGGGATAGCACACTATGGCGGTGTCGCTGGCCCGGCCAGCGATTTCGGGCCATCAGTAAGTCTTGGTTTTTTTTTATGATGTCAATCGCTACTTCTGGACTTAGTAGTGCATTTTCCTCAATTTACAGAGTGCGTTTTTGGTGAGATCTGCTGTGCTAAGGGTTAATCCACCATCGCACATGCACCTTCAGTGCTCTTACAAAAACAACTGTGTACTTTACCTCTACTCTGCATGATAATTCCTCATACTCATTTCACTCTTTAAATATTTTTTTCATCATTGGAAGCTCATTTTAATCTGGTCAAGCTCAAATTATCATTTGTATCGTGCATCTTCACTATAACCCAATGTTTGTTGTGTCTCTCTACAACCTGCTTCTAACAGCCACACTTTTTGAAGAGCACTCTCAATTAGAGATGTTTTGCACAGTTGCATTGCAGCATGGTAAATTGGCTAGTCAAACCATATGCTGATGATCAAGCTCAAACCTTGTCTGTGATTGCAAAAGAAAGGAATTCTTTTGTTATGCAAGTAATTTTTCTTTCCCCTTACTGATAACACTTCATTTTACTGAAGTATACCCCATATACATAGTAGTGGGTGTGAATTAAGGTTAAGGTGTAATCTGGCTAAAATTGTACACAAATCTCGACATAACTATATTCTTTATATCAACAGGTGTGCATTTGTGATGACAATTTCGAAAGTCCATCCCTCAATTCAATTACACTTATCATACCACCATCATCCAACCGTCTGCACGGATGCCAACTGCTCCTCAGCCCTTCACTCTTGCGCACAATGTCTCTGACCATCAGGTCAGGCAAAGTGCCCCTACTTAGCATTTTTCCCATGAAAAATCTCCATCTACTGCCAACAAATCCGGCAACACTGTAATTGCCCTACTAGCCAATCAGAAGACAACATCTCTGCCTGTAACCTCGGTGCACGCGCCCATTGCAGAGGCCCCCAAAGTCGCAGCCAATCAGAAACAACTTACTCATCACCTGCATCCAATCAGGCATTCTTTAGAATTTTCTGACCATCAGGGTAGGTCTGCAACATAGTTTTTACTCAACAGGGGAAATCAGGCGTCCATTCAGCCAAGCCAAAATAGGTTTAAGGTCAAATCATGCCCTCTCTCTTTAAAGGCTGACTCAGGAGATTTCCTGAGGTCAGCACTCACTTTAAACTTATTGTGTTTTTTGCACATATACCTAACGCTTGTCCTATACTAATACCTGTACTAAATACTAAGCTCAAATCAAGTCCTTCATAGAAACTCACAACTTTGTTATAAAATTCCGGATCCGATTTTTTTATCACGGAATCCTATGGAACTGTATAAGTGCATAAATGTTTTACTCTGCATGAAAACGGAAAATCCGATGCATCTCTAATTTTGGAATTGAGCAATTTTATGACTATTTTGAATTTCGACACAAAAATATAGTTTTCGAAATCTCTGATCAGCCTTTAAATCGGCTCCAATCAGAAAATTTTAAAGAATCACAAGATTCAGATTTGTGCTTTTTTCGTACAGCACATGATAAGTATCCTATTAATACCTGCAAGCAATAAGACTCAAAAGTACCCTAATAAGGATGAACTTTATATTTTTAGTCAATGTTTACAGTTTCTGTCTGCCTGTATGGTCATTGTCACCTGCTATATCAGGAAAGACAAGCTAGGGATCACTCTCTCTGCTCTGGCTGTGGCCATAACAAGGTTAACAATATTGATAATTTCTCAATATGAATTGACCTATTATCTTCATTATTTACTTTTCCAGAATCTTCCCTTCCCATACATTTGTAAACAGTTGAAATAGCCAGTAAATAGTGATTGGCTCATGTCACGGTCCATCTACAAGTAAGTAATTGTGCTGTTCAATTTGGATAGTGGACAGTTGGCTGAGGCATCGTGCAGTTATCTCGCATGGCAAAATACGCCCCGACCTTTACCACACTAAACTGGAGATTGTGTACCCTAACCCCCCAAGCTTACCTGTTAACCTTATGCTATTTTAGCCATG
>JAMKCH010022147.1:0-111017 GCA_023653785.1 Ophioderma brevispina
TCTATTCAATTGATTCTGGTTTGAAACCTTTACAATTTTGATACAAAAAGGTTCATGTAAAGTGTGTTACAGCGTCAATTCAGTTGAACAAAGTTGAGCATTTACGGCTTTTAGTTTTAATCTCAACACATCCCCTCCAAATCAATTCTTACCATCGACAATATGCGTTTACTGACAGGAATAAAAACAATAACCGGTATTGCTGTAAAGGTGCTCAGTCGCTTTACCTATAGTCGAAAGGGAAAGGGGCCCACGCAAAATCCACCTACTCCTCAAGCCCCCACCGAAATGGGATCAGGAAAAATAAAAAATTGACAGTAATAACAGTATAACATTAATATTTAATCCTTTCCAGCAGCTGCCCAGCGCACAGAGGTGTTAACAAAAATATATGCACTTGGTCGGATTCGAACCCGCACACTCCGCATTAATTGAATAGCGCGCTTGCTTCCTGAGCTAACAAGCTGGCGTTTGGAGTGGAGTTATAGAGTTGATCTTTCTGTCAACTATCATTTTTGACAACGTGCTTTCAAACTGCATTTTCTAACAAGTACGGTCATTACCATCGATAAATACTATCAAAATATAAAATATACCAATAATTTTATCTCATCATGCTCAAAATGAGTCATTCATTTTGATAAGATGGACATTCGCAGGTACTTGAAAAAGGTAAACATTGCAAAATTCTGCTGGAATTTGACAGCATGATCATGACTAAATTTGCCTTATATCGACCATGGAGAAAGCCGATTAAAAAATTGAATATTTATAAACAAAATATACATTAAGACTTAGTGCCTTATACTGCGTCGTTGGCGTTCCTACTGTTATGGCGTTTCCTATCCGCTTTGATTTGGCAACCATTTGTTATGATCTTTGGTCTTGTTCCCGCATTTGCATTGACAGCTATACTCATCACTCTGTATGGAGCACTGAGATGAACTCAAATGACACCCGCGCTTTGACAAAACCAATGCAGGCACTGCGTGTTCGCACTTTTATCACTCTTCCATTGGTTACCAACGGTTAAAGCACTATCAGCGCATTTCTTCAAAAGGTGAAAATGCGCTTCCCCTATTTTTTTTCATGAAAGTCGATTTTTGGCATTGTTTTTTATTGGAAATTGGGGGGCTGCTGTTAAAGACCCCTGTCTTGTAAGTACTATCTGACAAGCCCGTATTTGTCAAGAAAAATTGTATTATTTTTATGCTTTATTTTACTAATAAAACATCGCAAACGGCATCTCAAGACATAAGTCAAAATTTGTAAGTTTTCCTTTTCCTTATTATGTGGTATGTCATATTGTAATATTAATTTCGCATCTTAAGTATTTGTTGTACAGGCGATGTGTTCTTCTGTAGAGCCGCCTATAAATGCATTATTATTATATTATTCCAAACTGGCGGTAAAAAACACCAATTTTTGGGATCGCACAAAATTCTCCCCCCCTCCCCCCCAAAAATGGAAAACTACTTTTCCAAAGGACTTTTTCCATAAATCTTGGCCCATAATAGAAGAAAATACCTTTAGCACTTGCTGCAATAAAATTGACTTGCGCCAAGCAAAATGCTTCTAGGCATCATAAATGCAATGAATTGAAGAACTCCGCAAAAGTTCAATGTGTACATTTTCCATTTTATATTAAAAGCCGGAGTTACGCGTTGCGTAAATTAAGATGGCCCCATCACTTTTTATTGAGAATATGCAAATGAGCTCATTAATATTCATCTCTCTCTCTCTCTCTCTCTCTAAGTACCATGCCCTAGATGGACATTGGTGATCGTGGCTTTCAACAAAGTACGGTCACTACAGGGTGTCGCAGAAAGAATGTTACCCTCCAAAACCTTCACTTTTTGCCTACTTCGCATATTCTTATCCTTGTTTTAGCATTATATTCTGAGAATATGTGCTTTTCCGAATATATGGTGAAAACGAGAAAGAAAACGGGTGAAAAATAACCAAAAACAACTTATACTTCCTAAAAATGATGCAAATTATTTTGTCCACGGAGCAAGTAGCAGAGGACATGTATGTAATCTAGCATTTGAGCAGCATGCGGTAAAGTCGTTATATTAATCAATTTTGTTCACTTGTAAGGCCTAAAAAGACCACCTAAAAAGTGTACTCTATCTGGTCTTCTGCACATACACAATATCTGTCGTTAGACAGTAAACTAAATTCCATCACCCATCTCCATTCTCCATTTCTTTAAATGCATTGGGGTTAACAGACCAAAAAAGGTTTTTGCCACGACCGCAATCTCACCGAGGAGGAGAACATTTTCATGACTAAGCAATTATATGAGAAAACGTTTAAGCGTGAATGGGGTAAACGTCTTTCTCAAAGTCTGGTCCCAGTAATATGCAATACAAGAGGAAACGGAGACAAAACTAATTTCGGAGTGGCAAGATTTTAAATAGGTTCAGAGAGAGATGCGGTTTTCGTCAAAGAAGGGGACGATCAGCCGCAAATATTCTGCAATCCTGGACTGCCAATGTGTAGAGAATGAACAATAACCTAGAATCGACATACCTGACGAATTGTGTGCTCAATTCCATAGAATTCCAATACATGTTTCTCTTCTATTTAGCGTGGACAAAATGAGGCGTTTGCATCATTTATGGAAACAGTATGTTTGGTTATTTATCACCGTTTTCTTTTCGTTGTCAACACATGTGTCGAAAAATTACATAGTCAAACAAGGAAAAGAAGTGGTTTTTAAGTAAGCAAAAAGTGCCCGTTTATGGAGGTTAACCTACGTTCTTTGTTGAGGACCCCTGTATCTGGTAAGTGCGTGGAACATTCCTGGCGCACTTGTCTGGAGACCTTTACTATGCTCCGAGTAACAGTGTCTTGTTGTCCCGACCTTTTACCCCATTTTCCCTTCATTGTTTTTTCCCAGGGCTATCCTCTCCTCAAACTGTGACCGACTGAATTTCTTTGCCTATATTGTATCTGTGTCCCGATGTTTTTGTTTGTTTTGTTTGTTTGTTGTTTTGTGTTGCTGTTGGTTGAGCTGGATTATCTTCTCATTGGAAAATATGATCAGTCCATTATGTTTTCAGGATCCTGTGTAGAAACCACATTTCTGAAGCTTCTAGTCTTTTCTCATTGGGTTTGAAAACTGTACCAGCATTCTGTTCTTATACAGCATGGTGGAGGAATTAACACTTTAGTATTTAACCTTGGTGTTCAGGGACAGCTTTTCTTTGTCCGGAATTATTCAGTTTATCGGTCGTCGTAGCGACAGTATATGACTTTTACTCGGGCATTTGGGGCCGTTTTTTGTTCGCGGCTCTCCGTAAATGTAGGGCACTTTCGGCCGGGAGTGAAAAATGGTGTACGTACAAATTACTGTCAGGCTGGTGTTTGACCCCCTAGAAATTTGCGGTGTAATTTGTGGAGTTTTTAAAGTTTTTTGGTGTTGTAAAAAAGAACGGTTGTATTTTGTTAAAATCTGTTTGTTTTTATTTAAATGAAAGTTGGGTTTGTTTACTGGATTTTGAAGTATATACGAGATCAGCTATCACTGTTTTAAAGATGTATCGGAAAACTCCGCTTTCTAGAGAGCGGATTTTTTTCAAAATCGCGTATATTTCTAGTGAAAATAAATGTTGTTGCCAAAAAAGGAAATTAGTGACGGTTGATTTCCCCCGATTCCCCCGGGAGATTTGTAACGTAGGGTAAGTGGGTAAGTACACGGTGGTAATAGCGCGCGGGGGGTTACCTAGAAAAGCTTTTTGACGAAATTAACCAATGATATCATTGTTGCAGAGCACGAAGGTCGAACCTCAGTCTATAATTTTGTGTGGCATTTTCCCCCCAATGATTATGTTCCTGTTTTTAGCTGAAATATTTTTGTAGATGATAGATACTGTATCTCGCAATACCTCTTTCTCTGAAGATAGGTATTACGTAGGTAGGTATTACGTGTTTACATTGAAAAATACCCAGAAAGCTTACCTCTATGGTTCTGACGAATTGATATGTTAAAATGTGACCCGTTGGTCTGGGTTCGAATTCCACTTTCGGCTGATTTTTTTTTTATGGGGGAGGGGGTTATTTCTTTGTTTAATTGTATTTTTAGAATTTTTTTATTGTTTGGGTGCAAGAGAGATGTTTTTTTTTTCGCATATGACCATCACAAAAGTCATACATATAGGCCTAAAGCATAACAAAAAAAAATTAACACAAATAAAAATGAATAAAATAACAAATGGAATGAAATAAAGAAAAAGATCAGTACAAATTAAAAACGAAAAATAATAATAAACAGATGCGAATAACAAATAACAAATAATTTAAAAATTAAAACCAAATCAAATCCGTGTACACTAGTCTTAGAATATCATTAAAATAAATCGTTAAAATAAAAGAGAAATAATAACATAATAACAGATATTTATATAGCGCCTTCCCCCAAAAGGAATAGAAATATAAAATGAATAAAATAAATGGAACCAAATAAATTAAAAAAAATCAGTATAAGATAAAAATAAAGAAAACGACAAAATAATAAAAAAAAATAAAAGCCAAAATGGTAAGAAAATAAAAATAAACGGGAGGATAATAAAAAATATTTTAAAAATAAAATCAAAGCCGTATACACAAAAATATTAATAATATAAATCGTTAAAATGAAAACTAAATAATAAATAAGAAATGAACACATATACAATTACATAATTAAAAACAAAATAAACACTATGAATAAAAATATATACATTATAAATTAAAAATCAAAATAAACAAAGAATATAATATAAATAAAAAAACCAAAGGAATTGTTCGCGAATGAAATTGCATTATTGTAAACCCATGGCGTCATATTCTAAGCAATTGTCAAGAAAACTTACAGCTTCAATTCTGGACATCCATTCATCTTACAAACCTTGCATGTCTGTATATATCAGACCAAACTAGGGGCCACCACCAACAGCTACAACAGTATCACTGTAGAATCTCTTACCAGCACAGATTTTTTTCCAAGTGTCATCTGCATCTGGAATACCCCTACCAGCTTTACTTGGTTCAGCTCAGTCACTGGAGATTTTCCGGAGTCGCCTGAAGCCACTCACACTCCGCTAGCTAGCCACACGGACCTTCTTTTTACTTGCACCAGTCTTTTGTTCCTGCACACTTTGTTGATCTTTGTTCCTGTGACCAAGATAGATGCGTCCAACTTATTCCAGTCAACAGTCAACCTAAAAAACTTGCAAGTCGCCTGAACATGCAGCCACGGAATTACAATTCATCTTTGACATCAATTCAAATAATCTAAACAACTTGCAGGAAAACGTCTGCTTCAATTCAACATACAAATTCCAGCCAACCTCAGTTATCAACAACTGGCTCAGAGCGACCGATAAGGTTCTGAACAGAAGCATCACAACCACCGCCAACATATGAACCCACTGGCAACCCACAATTTACCAGCCTCCCCCCAACCAGTCCCCAACTAGCTAGCAAAACCTGAAACCTAGAAAGCCGAGAACCGCGAAATTCTAGTTGTAAAAGCTTCCACTGCCATTCCTATCCTTTTTTTAAATAATATTAAAATATCTGTTTGACAGCGGCCGTCTGATGATATCCAGCTTCCAAGATGTGTCCACCCGCCTAATAGTTTCAATGCCAACCCTCAGTGTACATCTTGGAATTACCTTCTTCTTTGATATTACGATACATTCTGTTTTCTTGCAATTGATTGTAAACCTTTTCTAGCACTTTCTTCCAAAACTCTATCCAGAATTATTTGAATGTTTTCTTCATACCTGCCAGAAGAACAGTGTCATCGGCATACCCTAAGTTGTTCATATTGTTGTCTCCAACGATGATGCCTGAAAAGTCTGCTATTTCTCCCAGAATCGTTCCACTCTATATGTTTAAAAATATGTCTGGTGAAAAGACGTCTCCCTGGTGAACTTCTTTTTGGATTTTCATTAATGGACTTAGGATAATAATCTTCTATTCTTATTGCAGCTGATTGTTTCCAGTATAGATTCCTGATTATTCTCAAATCCCCCCTTCTATGTTCAGGTTCAGTAGCGTAAGGGGGGGGGGGGTCCCCAGAGACCTTTGACAGGGAAAAAAGGTCTAACAATCATTTTGATTGTTAAAATTGCTAAAATTGCTAAATCAGCCTCTTTTTGCCTACTGACCGGGAAATTTTCACCTCAAACCAGGAATAGAAATATAAAATGAATAAAATAAATGGAACCAAATAAATTAAAAAAAATCAGTATAAGATAAAAATAAAGAAAACGACAAAATAATAAAAAAAAAATAAAAGCCAAAATGGTAAGAAAATAAAAATAAACGGGAGGATAATAAAAAATATTTTAAAAATAAAATCAAAGCCGGTTATACCACAAAAAATATTAATAATATAAATCGTTAAAATGAAAACTAAATAATAAATAAGAAATGAACACATATACAATTACATAATTAAAAACAAAATAAACACTATGAATAAAAATATATACATTATAAATTAAAAATCAAAATAAACAAAGAATATAATATAAATAAAAAAACCAAAGGAATTGTTCGCGAATGAAATTGCATTATTGTAAACCCATGGCGTCATATTCTAAGCAATTGTCAAGAAAACTTACAGCTTCAATTCTGGACATCCATTCATCTTACAAACCTTGCATGTCTGTATATATCAGACCAAACTAGGGGCCACCACCAACAGCTACAACAGTATCACTGTAGAATCTCTTACCAGCACAGATTTTTTTCCAAGTGTCATCTGCATCTGGAATACCCCTACCAGCTTTACTTGGTTCAGCTCAGTCACTGGAGATTTTCCGGAGTCGCCTGAAGCCACTCACACTCCGCTAGCTAGCCACACGGACCTTCTTTTTACTTGCACCAGTCTTTTGTTCCTGCACACTTTGTTGATCTTTGTTCCTGTGACCAAGATAGATGCGTCCAACTTATTCCAGTCAACAGTCAACCTAAAAAACTTGCAAGTCGCCTGAACATGCAGCCACGGAATTACAATTCATCTTTGACATCAATTCAAATAATCTAAACAACTTGCAGGAAAACGTCTGCTTCAATTCAACATACAAATTCCAGCCAACCTCAGTTATCAACAACTGGCTCAGAGCGACCGATAAGGTTCTGAACAGAAGCATCACAACCACCGCCAACATATGAACCCACTGGCAACCCACAATTTACCAGCCTCCCCCCAACCAGTCCCCAACTAGCTAGCAAAACCTGAAACCTAGAAAGCCGAGAACCGCGAAATTCTAGTTGTAAAAGCTTCCACTGCCATTCCTATCCTTTTTTTAAATAATATTAAAATATCTGTTTGACAGCGGCCGTCTGATGATATCCAGCTTCCAAGATGTGTCCACCCGCCTAATAGTTTCAATGCCAACCCTCAGTGTACATCTTGGAATTATCTTCTTCTTTGATATTACGATACATTCTGTTTTCTTGCAATTGATTGTAAACCTTTTCTAGCACTTTCTTCCAAAACTCTATCCAGAATTATTTGCAGTTTTCTTCATACCTGCCAGAAGAACAGTGTCATCGGCATACCCTAAGTTGTTCATATTGTTGTCTCCAACGATGATGCCTGAAAAGTCTGCTATTTCTCCCAGAATCGTTCCACTCTATATGTTTAAAAATATGTCTGGTGAAAAGACGTCTCCCTGGTGAACTTCTTTTTGGATTTTTCATTAATGGACTTAGGATAATAATCTTCTATTCTTATTGCAGCTGATTGTTTCCAGTATAGATTCCTGATTATTCTCAAATCCCCCCTTCTATGTTCAGGTTCAGTAGCGTAAGGGGGGGGGGGGGTCCCCAGAGACCTTTGACAGGGAAAAAAGGTCTAACAATCATTTTGATTGTTAAAATTGCTAAAATTGCTAAATCAGCCTCTTTTTGCCTACTGACCGGGAAATTTTCACCTCAAACCAGGAATATCTGCTTCAAAACCACCTCCACCTGGGAAAATCTGCCCCAAACTGGTGTAGAAGTAATTATAGCCCGTCGTGCTCACAGTCCATGGAGCCCGGACTGTGGCTCCCGGCGGACTATAATTACTTTCACACCGAGAATTTGGCCCCTCTGACAAGTGACCCCTGTTACGCCCCTGTTCATGTTTTGGAGTATGTCTAGAAGTTTCTCATGTTGAACCTTATCAAAGGCCTTTGTGTAATCAATAAAATAATCCCGTTGGACTTGAATAGCTCATTCTGACAGGATTCTTAGCATGATTATGACATTGCTGATCCCTTTATCTCTTACAAAACCACACTGTTCTACACCAATTTCTGGATCAATCTTGCCCCTTGCTCTGTTCATTAAGATTCTCGGCAGTATTTTATGTTTAAGACTATTTGTCCTGTGCATACCACATGCTCGTTTGTACTTCCATTAGCTTCAAGAATCTGATATCTGTTTTTCATTCTATTGTATATTTCCGCTTCAGTCGGAATCTCTTCTGAGGCTGCAATAGTCAAGTATTGGATCCCTTTTTGATTTGTGAAGTTTCTTCAGTTTCAATTTGATGGTCCATACAACTGGGTTCAGTGGGTTGTGGTTGCCGTCACACTCAGCACCTGGATATACGCAACATATAATATTAATAACCCGTCCAAAAGTATACAGCACATGACCTCACCATGTTCTATCACCGTGCCGCGTTAGAACTTCTTTCACAATTCGGTTTAGTCTGTCATGTCTGTAGAGTGGATTAATTATTTTTTCATGGGGAGGCCAAAAATTACCGTGTGAAAACAAAAAAAAAAAAGGGCAAAATTATTTCTTTTTTAAATCGCTTTGCGAGAATCATTTGCGTTAATTATCAATGCAAAATCTACGATAACATCTGAACCTTAAAGGCGATTTGATTGGGGTAAAGACCATTTGAAATAACAAAACATTCTTCTTTAAAACAATAATTTCTGCTTTTTTACCATATGCGAGTCCTTAACGTGCAATAAAAAAATCTTTTAAGACTATTATTTTTCCTAAAAAGAGAAAGTGATCAATAAACTTGATCGAAATAATGGCCCTTATACACCAAAAAATAAGCCTATTCTGAAAATGTTGTCGTAGCTTTAAGTTAAAAATATTCTCAATGTAATTTTAAATCCTTAGCAAGTACCCATCAATAACACAATGTTAATGGGTTCCCGGTTGTTTTTGTAACTTGTGGATGAGGTGCGCAGATACTTTTAAGCGGCAGTATATTTATGTTGAAGGTGACAGTTCGGAGATGAAAACTGTAATTTGTGGGTTGGTCAAGAAATCATCGCCATCACGAATTCTTGCCACTTCTCAATGTGTTATATGTTATCAACCATGTTTTTATGTATCTCCCTTCTCCCAGGCCCCCTCACTCCTTTTTCTTTCCCCGGTCCCTTATTAGACAGGTACATCCCAGGTCATAACTATTAAATCTACTTTCCTACCACATATTCACTAGTATTTTTATGTAGTATATACTATATTCTTCAAAATAAGCTTTTGGGCCACCCTGATTTTTGACTTAAAAACAACATGGCGGCCAAAATACAAATTCTTACTAAAAATGCTAAAACCGTATTTTTTCCGTTGAGAAATTCACACCAAAACTCTTAATTTCCCATTTTATTTTACAAACACATTGCTCTTTGCATTTGACAAAAAAGTGAAATTTCAAATCTTCGAAAGAATTCAAAATGGCCACCACAAACGTTCAATACATTGATGGATTGCCTTAAGTTTATTCTTAAGGATATTATCGTAATATAACTGATGCATTGTAAACTTATTGTTGAGCTACTACAAGAAAGCATATAGGGATATCATTGTTTCTCAAAATGGCGGCTAAAAAAATCCAAAATGGCTGATATTTAGGTTAATTACAATAATGTATTACTTTAACTGTATTGTTGGGAATTATTTCGTTCTCTAAATGGTGTTATTACAATTATTTATTACTAAATTATATATACCTACCGATTATCTTAAAAACATCTGGAAAATACAGGTTGGCAAACAAATTCATGTAAAATACACGATTTTAGTCGATTTATAGTCAAAAATTGCATTTTGACCGTCATTTGTATTTCTTATGGCAGTCATTTTGAGCATATTGATAGCCCTTAGGTGTTCTGGTAGCAGCACAACAATAATTTAATCATGCATCGTTAAGATTACGATCATATTCTAAAGAATAACGTTATTGTTATGCTTACTTGTATATAACAATTATTGTGGCAGCCATTTTGACTTCTTTGGGTTACGACCTCAAACAAATAGACATTTTGCTTTGTAGATGCAAAGACCTATGCCTTTGTACATTAAGAGCCAATTTTTGAGTTTTGTATGCGTTTTTTGACGGGTATAAACATTTTAAGCTCATTTTGGGTCAAAATTTGTATTTTGGCCGCCATTTTCTTTAAGATTAAAAAATCAGGGTGGCCAAAAAGCTTATTATAAATCATATACTTATACAACATAAAAGCACTGCTGAAAAGGGGCAAGAGCTAGTTTAGATATGACCTGGGGGTACACTACTTTTGAGCATGTGGGAGGAAATTAGTTTAGTAGCTTAGACGAGGGATGTTATTCCAAACATAATTAACATGTTTCCTGAATCATATTTACTAGTGTTTTAAGGTTGCATAACAATATTGTTTCAAATAAGCTTTTGGGCCACAGTGAAATTTCACTTAAAAACAAAATGGCGACCAAAATACCAATTGTGACCAAAAATTAGCTAAAATTATAAAATGCACTCATAAAATCAATATTTCCCCACTTTAATGTACGAAAGCGTAGATCTTAGCAGCTACACAATAAACTTTCAATAAGTTGACCACGTAACCCAAATACTTAAAAATGGCCGTCACAAATGATAAATACAATAAGCTATCCATAAGTATAATCTTTACAATATAAGCGTAATTTTAATAATGCATTATTAAATAATTGTTGAACAACTACCAGAAAAACTATGGACTATCATTTTGACCAAAATGGCGGCCAATAAGAAATACAAATGGCGGTCAAAATGCAATTTTGACTAAAAATGGACTAAAATCGTGTATTTTACATGAATTTGTTAGCCATCTTGAATTTTCCAGCTGTTTTTAAGATAATCGGTAGCTATATATAATTTAGTAATAAATAATTGTAATAACACCATTTAGAGAACGAAATCATTCCCAACAATACAGTTAAAGTAATACATTACTGTAATTAACCTACATATCAGCCATTTTGAATTTTTTTAGCCGTCATTTTGAGAAACAATGATAGCCCTATATGCTTTCTTGTAGTAGCTCAACAATAAGTTTACAATGCATCAGTTATATTACGATAATATCCTTAGGAATAAACTTAAGGCAATCCATCAATGTATTGAGCGTCGTGGTGGCCATTTTGAATTCTTTCGATAATTTGAAATTTCACTTTGTCAAATGCAAAGAGCAATGTGTTTGTAAAATAAAATGGGGAATTAAGAGTTTTTGTGTGAATTTCTCAACGGAAAAAATACGGTTTTAGCATTTTTTAGTAAGAATTTGTATTTTGTCCGCCATGTTGTTTTTAAGTCAAAAATCAGGGTGGCCCAAAAGCTTATTTTGAAGAATATAGTATATACGACATAAAATTACTAGTGAATGTGTGGTAGGAAAGTAGATTAGTTATGACCTGGGATGTACCTGTCTATATCTCTCTCACCTCACACAACTGTAACAGACATTGTTTTTCTACGTCGTTGACGTTGCTGGAGTAATTACTTATTTCTCTTTGCTGCATACATCTCTTTCCATTTCACTACATTGCCCAACCATCACGCCTTGCAACAGGTTATTTAGCTGGCTAAATTTTGCCGTTGGTCCTCGTTGTCGTTTTGTTTTAATAAAGACGTCGCCTGGGGATGCTGCTGTGTACTTCATGGTGACGATAATACAGACTGCAAGTGGCGGGAAACATGATTAAAAACAAACTGATATGACCTAATGGCGAGATAATGACTACAAGTTAATGGTTTCCCGCAGCAAGCATGGCGAGTTAGACAGGATTTGATTGTATCGAATTTACACACGACGCACAAGTTAAAGAAAATTCGATTTGTATAACAATGGATACAATATTCAATATGGTCACGGATTTCTTTTTAAACCCGAAATGTTAAACATTTCCATCTTATTTATTTATTTTCAGCAAAATCAACAATAACAAAAACAGATACAATCAAATTACAATGGCAATAAAAATTCCAGCAATCACTCAAATCACAGAACAAAAAATGTCGAAGAGTCATGATAACCCCCATAACCTCTATTGCTAGAGATGATGGGGCGTCAGCAATGGGTTTGAGTAATTTGTAGTAGAAATTGTACAATATTATTCCTTTCACGTTCCGCCTTCAATTTGGCATACACTCTATGAACGGCATTTTGTTCTGCCTCAGGTAATACTCCTTACATTGATGTTGTTTTATGCTTATTTGTACAATACATGACAGGCATGTAAACAGTGTAACTGTGAATATGGCTATCTTAAGTAAACACACTACTTGTTAGTTGGCCCTTATTTGTAGTAACATTATCATGTCAAATTTATATTTAGTGTAACTCAGCATATGCCAGAAGAATCATTACAAAAAATGTCCGGGCTCAATGGATTACATAATTATTCTACCTCCACATTTTTTCGTTCATTCTAACCCATTAATTCTCTGGCATTAATTATCATGAATATGTTTTATGCTTTATTTGTACAATACATGACAGGCATGTAAACAGTGTAACTGTGAATATGGCTATCTTAAGTAAACACACTACTTGTTAGTTGGCCCTTATTTGTAGTAACATTATCATGTCAAATTTATATTTAGTGTAACTCAGCATATGCCAGAAGAATCATTACAAAAAATGTCCGGGCTCCAATGGATTACATAATTATTCTACCTCCACATTTTTTCGTTCATTCTAACCCATTAATTCTCTGGCATTAATTATCATGAATAAATTATACAAAGATATCACTGGAATAACAAATGGTATGATTACAACATAAAAAAAACAAATTTCCAGTTTTGCATATAAGTTAAATATGAAATAGAATGACTGACAAAATGGACACTTATACAGCATTTTTTATTTAACATGGGTGAGTAAAAAACTTGACCCTGATTATGTCCTCCATTTTGAATTTGTAAATAACACATATTAACCGAAGGTCGGTATCTCGCCTGAAAGCTTAGTTACATTATCTTTAATCTTGCTGCAAAGATCATTCACATTGGTTAGGTATAGACCGAGATGCAGCATTTCGTGTGAATAAAGGCACTATTAATGATCCGCCCGAAAGAGTCAAAATATTTGAAAGGACATCGCCGGATAAGGAATGAAGGAAATCCCAGTATAGTTTCATGAGAACGGATGAACTTGAAACATTCAACATTATAAAGCGACATGCTCAAAGTTTAACCTTGCTGGTTTTCAACAAATCCCACTTTACATAAATTCCCCCAAAGTCGGTTTTATGTAAAATTATAATACGAGCTTCAATGGGTAATTGAAATTTCCAAATATGAACCCTTTCCCCCTCAAGAACCACAATGCCGCTTTGCAAGGATGTGCGCTATATTATTTAGCAACATATATATGAGTGGCATTCTGGTTCTTGGGGGGGGATACCTCATTTTTGCATTTTTGTTTTCTGGGGGCCGGAACACTAAATGGAATTGCCAACAACAAACAACAACAACCTATTACATACATACTATAAAACATCACGATGCGGTAAAGCATGCTTATCTACTCAGTTGAAGGCTCAGTTGAGAAGCCTTGGATGGGCACATGTTAACAACAGCTAACCATGCATGTCCTGGGTATTATAAATCATACTAAAATACAGGGGGTGCATTTGCTCAATACATATGGTGAATGCAAGCTATTGAACTGCGCCATGGGATTTGTGATTTTATTAGCTCATTGAGTTAAGCTTGCTCATTATAAATCATACTAAAATACAGGGGGTGCATTTGCTCAATACATATGGTGAATGCAAGCTATTGAACTGCGCCGTGGGATTTGTGATTTTATTAGCTCATTGAGTTAAGCTTGGTCATATAAATAGCGCGGTCATGGGCCATGCTTTATCATTGTGTTGTATTCCAGAGTCTGCTTGGTGTGAAGAAGGTTATATAATAAAAATCTTAGCAGCATAAGCTATTAGGTATTTGGGTATTGTTAGAAAGGGCTGCCTCATGGAGCCTCTTTGTAGCTTATGGAGGACAAAAGGTCTATTCTAGGCATCACTTACAAGCTCCATAACAAAGGGCAGCTATGCAACATCCTCCTGTTTCTTCATTTAAGTAATAGTCATTGGATTGGGGGGCATGCTCTAAGCTTTGCTTTTTCCAGAGAGCATGCCCCTGAAGTTTCTCAGACTTTTCTCATTTTTTCTTGATACAAGTGTATTTTGGGGATAAAAAACACCTTGCGTACATGATAAAGTAGTTGTAAAACACCAACTCAAAATTGATGGTGAAATATAACTATGATGATTATAGAGGGCCTCCTATAGAGTGGGTTCACATAAAACTTACCATTATCACTGGCTTTTGCAACTTTAATTAATATACCACTTTACTTGACATAAAGATAGACATACCCTTATCATGATTTTGGGGAGTCATTTGCCGCCGTGCATTCAAATGGATCCGTGGATAGTGGATAGGGGAAAAAGCTGACTACTTGATTCAAAAGACTGTAGCTCGGCCTATACTTAACCGATTGGAATTATCTTTGCAGCAAATTAAAGAGAATGAAATAGGCTTTTCGTTGATATCACATATGTTAAATATAGTTATCTAAAAAATCAAAATGGCGGGCACAATCAGGGTCATTTTTTTAATCACCCTGTATATGGAGCCAGCACAAGCCAGGTCCATGTAATCATTCTCCAGTTTTGCAAGTTGGAGTTTGTTTATTATGTAAAAAAAAAACAAGTTTCCTGCATTTTATTGCTAACAACCTCAATTTTTTGGCGCGCGCAATGTGAGAAAAAAAAATCATTTATCTTTTTCTTAAAACTTGCAATATATCTCAAAAAGGTAATTGTAGTATTACACTCAGGAGTATTGTAATTAAAAACAATAATTCATAAACGTTTATGACGAGAGAAGCAATATGATTGGATAAAAGCATGCATTGATATTTGCAAATGCACGCTGCGTATGTTAATGAGCGTATGCGGTATGCTTAAAACGTTTACTCGCGACGTTGGATTGGTTCATGCAGTATTCAGATTTTTTTGTGTGTAAATTGTTTGCTGTAATAACGTTAATGAATTACGTTAATGTCTGCATATTTTTAGTTTCTCGTGCATTGGCAAAAATCAATGCACTCAAAAAGTCAATGCACTCAAAAATCAATGCACTCAAAATGGCACTCGCGGGGCTCGTGCCATTATTCGTCATCAAACTGAACGCCGTGCATTTATTTTTTTTGCCAATGCACTCGAAGCTAAAAATATGCAGACATTAATCTCCAATTATGAACCTCCTACCCTTCCTAAATTTTGCCTAATTATTTTGTCACCCCCACTTATCTCTAGATTGTTTTGTACAAAATGTTTTTAAAGTTGTATAACACTTCCAGGCGAAAGTCTGAAATAGGAAGGTGTGATGCAGTGCTCGGGCATAATGCTATCCCAGCGTCATCTTGTAACAAACATTTTGTTACTGTATTACATAATAATTTACCTCAAGAAAAAGAGATGTTTGAGCGCGTTCTTCCTTGCGCCACTCTAGCGTAGGTGACCCCGGGAGGTGACCTTTGGTTCGCGGCATTCGCTACTTATTTGACGTGCACAGCGTACTTAGCGTATTATGTAATTGACCGTTCATGTTTACCTTGCATGTAACGGCGTACGCAATTGGTCGAACGCGGTCACGTGACCATGTATAAACAAGCGTTTATGCATGGACGCCGTGACGAACGCCGAAAGTGGTAAAAAATCATGCAATTTCAGGCGGAATTGGATGGTTAATGATTTCATTTTGTGAGTAACAGTTAGTAAAGTACGGTAACCATGAACGGAAATTCATTCATAGGATTTTGGGTGTAAATGATTGTTCACACATCATTAGGATATTTCCGCGCTTGAGATTGGTTGAGAGCCACTTCTAAACAACGTTGAATGCCCTGCAGTAATCGATTTCTGATCACTTTTTGGGCATGTAGAAAGAGGTAGACGTGTGTACAATGAGCATGGTTGCTACGGCTATTATTGTCTCAAAATAAATATTGAAGCCCAATATACATATACTTGACTATTAATCAAAAAAGATGTATTTTTCGGAATATGTGTTGAATAAAACACAAAACATGCTTTCAAATATTTTGCATGTTAGTGCACATTCGAAGCACACCCCTATTCTGTAATGGAACATCTATTTGATACATCGATCATGCTGTTTTCTCAAGTGTGAAGAAGAGGAAAACATGACATGAAAAGAGTGACTTTGCAGCTGATTTTGGAGGATTTAAGGTACAAACATGCAAAATAATGATGTGTGAACGGGGTTCACTCATGGATTTTCATGAGTAAATGCTTCTTTTGGCTTCGCGACGCCCGGCACCGGCCTGCACTCGGGCCAAAACAAGCGTTTACTCATGAAAATCCATGATGAGAGAACCCCTAATTTATGCCCGAGGGCGATTTTGGGTATGAAGTGTTCATACCCAAAATCCCACTTGCTTTGACCGAGGAGATCTGATTTGACACTGAAAGAGCCGAGACGTCGTGTGTAAACCTGGGAGAAGTCAGTCATCATGGTAATAAAACAAGTAATCCTTTATTGAGAGAAAGTTAAAAGGTGTGTCCTGTCGTGACTTTCCTAACTCGCGGTGAAACGAAGCCCCACGCTAACATACCCCATATAGACTTCCTATTTACGCGATTGGCAAGGTCTGTTACAGTATGGTGTGTTGGCAATACCTACGCTTTGGAATTTCGTATTGGGGTGGGATCAGAACAATATGATATTGAATTTGAGAGTTGTAAATATTCAATATTTAGTCAACTGAATATTTTGTCACTACTGTTCCTTTTAAACAGAATGGAGACTGCCCTAATTAGAATTGGACAGGGTAAACGTCATAAGATAGGAGCATGGAAGTACTTCTTAAATATGATTGAACCAAATCAAGCAAGTATCCATGTTGCCGCCGTTGGCTATATTGGTTATATCCAGTCAAGTCTCTCATTGTGCTTAATAAAACGACAGAGCAGAGATCACCCATGGGAAAAAAATAATACATCATTACGACAGTGCAGTATAGGTTTGCACCTGAACAGATACTATGGTATATTATTCATGTTTCGGTTGGCGTAATCACATAAATCAGTGATGGCTTCCGTTGTTTACTTAAAATGATATTTTTGTTTGAAATTAAAAAAATGTATCTCAGATGGATAAAATAGAAACACATTCGATTTCAAGATTATCTCTACGACTTCACGATAAAATACATTCCGAATTCAAGGAAGGGATTCACAGCATAAAAGCAACTCAAATTAAAGATAAAGGTCAGAGAAGGAAGTGACACTTGAAGAAGTGACTGGTGAAATAATGCGAATGGGGCAATCTCAAGGAAAAAAGAAATAATCACTGTTCACCTTGCCCCAACTCGTTTGAACAGGGTCATCTTAAAGGAAATCTGGGCAAGATTTTTGTCAAGTCAGTTTACTTACATTAATAAAATATATGTCCAACATCACGACGTCCCGAAAAAAAATAATACAATTTGATGTAAAATTACAAAATAGAGGCATTTTAATTTGCTTTTTGACATTACGAAGAAAAAACGGCGGATTTCGTCAAGGCTTCATTGATCAAAAGCGCCCCAATTTTGCTCTCTCGTGACGTCAAGTGATGACCAAAACATCGTGTTGACTCGAATTGGTATGGCTGACACGTAATATTGATGGCTATAATAAAGTAAGTAATTAAAATTAGAAAATAAGTTACAGAATGACACATTTTTGTTCATTCGTTGTGTTTTTAATTATTATAAGTGGCAAAACATGCGATATGATGGTCACACACGACCGTAAATATGGATGGTTATCACTTGACGCTGCACCATTTGCCTGCGATGTGGATGTGTCGGAATCGTTTTCGAGAAGCTATTGGCGGAAAAATTAAAAGGGCAAAATACTCAACAAATGTGGACAATTTTAACTTATTTGGATTGATATGTAATCTACGTTACTTAAGCGTTCCCCATCCATACCAATTTCCAAAATCAGATCATGACATAGTTCTTAAGTATCACGAAACACAACAAGGATGAAGTTATTGACGCAATTTTAGGTGAACTTTGGAAGAAATTCTACTCCATATCACCATACAGCAACAGGAACAAAGTAAAGACTCGAAGACCTTCTGTAATACTGAGAAAAAGATGATTACAACCACCAAACTGAGATCAAATATAAGTATGATTAAAAGAGTTTCATATTGACCTAAAGCACAAAAGTGCTAAAATATATGGATATACTATAATATTGCAAAATCAACTTGGTCCGATTCTGCCTGTAGTATCATTTGATAATGCATGACCGCAACATGAATCCACCGCAGAACTTCCAGGCACCATCTTCTTTCCACCTCCTTAAAATGAAGACAGAGAGATGTTGCGTGTATTCATGGAACGAAGACTGTGAGATTCCTGTCATCGTGTTGCTACTAAGCACTCTTAGTTGTATCTATCGCAATGGCTCTTCTAACAAGAGAGTACATGTGGCTTGATTTTCTTGTCAATCTGATCCATTATGGTCTGTTATGAGAGCACGTGTTGTCCGCAGGAATCGTGATCATTAGACCATTCGAGTTGGAGCCCCACTGTGGTCAACGGTTTTGTCCATGTAAGATACTTAATCTCAAATTGCCTCGTGGACCCAAGCGAAATCTGGCGGAGCTATGGGGATATTACAATCTAATTGTGGATTGAAGGTATGTCTCACAGCCATCTTTTCCTTCTCATTACCTTCAGCAGACGCCGGAAAGGCGTTTAAACACAAGAAAACGCACACCGTATGAAGTTTCCCACGGCCGAGTCATGACGCGTTTGGACCGGTCTGTAACCTTTGTGGTTTTTTACTATCAATGAGTATGAGTCTATGAATGAGTAATGGAAACTAAAAGTTAGGCCTACAAATACCTGGATGTTTTTGAGTACGTTTTATTTATGTGTAAAAATGTATCTTGTTCTTCCAATGTCCTAGACAACATTTGAGAGCAAATTGAAGAAATTTCTATTTGTGAAAAACTGGCCGTGCCGCTTTAAGTTTCAACTTCAATGGTCAAAAAATGACATGGTTGTGGACGGACTTTCCCCAAATGGACACATTTGACCGACCTTGTACTACACTTCCTGTTGTGCAAAAAATAAGTAGCAAATCTTGAATACGGACCCAGTACACTCCTTGATTGAAACTTTTTGTCTTTTCAGAATTGGGGTAAATATGATTAGATTTCACACATCAGGGGTCTCTAACAAAATTGAATCCCCGATTTTACACTGATGTAAAGGCCTTCAATAAAAATATATATATCTCCACCTGAAGGTATGGCTGTTGCCAACAGACCATGACCCAAACATGGTCACACCCTGATTATGATTTATTGCTCGGATTGATGATGATATTATTCTAAAGCTATAGTCCATCATATGGGTATTTGGGCTACATTGTCTATGTGCTCTGTTCGGTATGTTTAAAAACCATTCTTCCTATGAAGCGTAAAAACCCGCGGTGAATTTTCGTACTCTTGACATTGAATCAATTCAAAATTCTCCTCAGTGATCGTCTTGTTGCAGTCCCTGTTGATGATACTGGTACATACATCTGTATTTATTTATGAGACAATTACATCCTCTGTTCTAGAGAACTTTGCCCTATTGTCATGAAGAGCATACCATCGGAACTCGCTTTCTTTGGTATATTAGTAAGGGTCCACCATGACACGGGGGTTCGGAGGCGCCTTGAGCGTACATGGCGCCAATCACGTTCTGATGTAGACTACAATTCGCTTATTGTTCAGAAAGACAAACTCGGTAAACTCATTGTTGATGCTAAACGTGACTTTTTACTTATAAATTTCTTTGTTGTAGTACTAAGGACATGTTCATAACACTAAAAAGTCTTTTTAATTCATCTTCAAGGCTTGCCTAGTGCTAACTCTGAAGCTGATCTTGCCAATGACCTGTGACTTTCTTTGTTGATAAAGTTGAAAAGATTAGGCACGGTACGACTGTCAATGCTGAATCTCTCCAGGCAGATAGGATTTGCAAATGTTATATGCCAGGTTTTAAAGCACTCTCTAACTCCGAAGTTATTGAAATAATTGGCCAAATGTCCAACAAGGCTTGCACTATGTATACTTGAAGAGAACTTGAAATGTCTATTACTTATCATCACTATAGGATAGTAAACAGTTTTCTTTTAACATTCATATTTCCTCATACTTTGAAGCATTCTGTCATTATCTCTGTACTTTTTTAATCTTCCACAGGGCAAATTTCTGCAGTACCCTCTGCTTTTATTACATCTGAGATAAGTGTCAAACAGAGTTACAAACAATGCCACATACATATAATATGGATATTTGGAATATTTGGAATCAATAGATAAAACTGGAATGTCGCGGTTCCGGCTTTCGCGCTCGCTATATTCAAAGAATATAAGCTGTGGGCCGTCCAGCCTATCTTACAACTTGACCTCACATGACCTTTGACATGGGCACGTAATCTTTGACCTCGTCAAAAAATGAGGGCTCCCATATCGCACCTATGACTCAAGTTTGAACTTCAACTTTTCAATATAGGTCAATTTTACATTTTTAGAATATTTTTCAACTTGACCTCACATGACCTTTGACCTTGGCACATGACCTTTGACTTCATCAACATATGATGGATCCCATGGTGCACCTATGACACAAGTTTGGTTCCAATTGAACTTCAACTTTCAATTGAGGTCAATTTAAAAAAAAAACATTTTAGTGACACACACATACTAGTGGAGGGGGGGGGGCCTATGTAAAATTTGGGGAAGTTCATGTTAATTGTTGGCAACCACTATAAACGTATATTACTGGGTCTGACTATTCAGAAAAACGATGTTCCCATTTTTTCCGATGACCTTTAGTGACCTTGACAGAAGGTCAAAGGTCAAAATGGTCATACATCATCCAAAGTATATCGACCTTAGTACCAAAATGTGGCAAATTTCACAAGGAACATTGTATATGATATTAATTTTAAATTTGACCTTTTATTTTCTGTTGTAATTTATTTTTTTTATTTTTTTTATTCAAATATCTTAATTAATGACAATAATATGCATTAATTGGTCCTTTATCAGACCCCTGTCTTGTCCAAGGTCAAATTTAGGCCTGAGTTTGCACAATGCGTAATCTGTAAACAACACACTGCTTGAATGTGATGAACCCTACCACAACCCCCATTATTCCTTAATACCCGTGGGTAAGTAAAGTAACCAAATTGGGTTTTGTAAAATTGTGCAAGAAGAAAAGATCGAATGTAGTCTATAACAAATCCATGGAACGAATCGTGTTACCGTGAAATAACCACATTCGCACTTCATAGACAAAAGTGAAGGGTATGTATACCTTAGTTAGTTCCCTCAGTCACATGTATGATGTTTGAATTATTCTTTCCATCCGGAGACCCTGAATAATCGTGTCTAAAGCAAGATAATTCCAGATTCACCCTATACCCCCAGAAGGGGTTCTCAGGTTTTGGTTTGATAAGGGACGTGCCTCCGAGAGTCTGGAAGTTAGGACCAATAGCTATACCACTCTTTTTGCCAAAAAACCCATAGCTATACCAGAGATGCAATGCAAAACAACACTGTTCCTCAATTTAGCTTTCTGTCTTTGACACTACTTTTATTCCATATTGAACATTGTCATTATTTTTAACCGGCTTAGTGTATAGAGTGTATTAAACCAGTCAAACCACGTTGGCATGCCATGCTGGAGGACAAACGTCCACTTCCTGAGGTATATGTCCCTTGAATCGTTTCAAAAATTATCAATGTTTATATCGTTCATCACCCCATTATCATTGCAATTATCCTGGGAACTCTTTTCACAGACATCTGGAGAAAACTGCTAAATTATGGGTTTCATTCAAATGTTAATAGGACCTTGTATTGCATACGCCTAAGTATATAGCACATCTATATTGGCTGAATTTTGCATATTTGTGTCCAGAATTGGTGCACTGTGTGCATTTTAGCTGGAAGATGTCATATTAGAAAGACCAGAAAAGTATTTTTGATGTCAAAAGACCACACGGGAAACCAATTTTTAACTCTGTGCAGTATGCCAATAGTCCCAAAGTGATGATCTCCTTGTTGTTACAGAACCTCATTCAAAATCATACACTATAAGCTTTTGAGTTTTTTGTTCACGATTGTGGGCACTGCAGCTAATTGAGATGGAGAATATCCTGAGATCAACGGCAGGTCACCGTCGCACCACCCCCCCCACACATCACACACACCACAATATGCATACAAATCTCACCAGTAGGGGCAAAAGGTCACTGTTTTGTTGATTTTCTCCATTAAATGGTCCAAAGTGTAGAAAAATTTGACAATAAGTTCCTTTTTTGATGAGATTCCAAAACGACACGTCTTTTTCAGGCGAGTGAGAGTTTTGTTTGATATCACCCTGTTTGCAGCTCAAGTGCAACTGTAGGAAGTGATTTGTACTCCTCTTGGAAGATAATTTTTGATGTACATTGCATGGTAATATTCTTAAATTCAACCTTTAATACTACTTTATTTGAACATTAGACTTTTAGGAGAGCACTACCTCTTTTTTTTAAAAAACAATTTGGTGATGAGATGTTCCAAAGGACCATTTTAGGGGGGCGGGTTAGTCGGCTTTTACCAAAAAGTTCCCATTTTCCAAAGGTCCCGCACCCCCTAAACAAGGGTGTTCACAACGTAATTTGATAGGTCTATTAAGCTCCTAAACAAGTATGGTAAGTTAAAATCCTACCCTTAATAAGTATTGGCAGTATTTGACGCCTAAGCAAGTAGAATGTGTATTCTTTGTAGGCTATACTGAATAGCGCCTTTACCAAAATGACGCCGAATACATACAAACTCGAAAATATTTTTTTTTTTTTTTTTTTTTTTTTTTTTTTTTTTTTTTTTTTTTTTTTTTTTTTTTTTTTCAAATTGTACCCTAATGTAAGATCAATTCCCGGTTCAAGTTTGTAAGAAGTACACCTTTTTTCCAGATTTCCGGTGTTTTTTGCTACCTTGTATCATGCACAATCTTGAAAAAAATACCCCTTTTACGTGTTTCCTTGTTCGCCCATGATAATCCCCTTTCCATGACCAGTGACCCCCCGGGGCTGCTGGATGGACCGAATTAAACCATCACATGTGTGACTGAGACTGAAAAGACTGAACAATTCATTCAATTTCTCTTGCCATTTTCATAAAACAACTTTGTTTTACTTAGCCATGGGCACTAAAAGCAAGGTATAATTGGGGTTTGTAGGGTTCAATAAACATGTACAAAAATGAGGCCTCACTCTTGCTTTGGACATGGGGGACTGTGGTCTGGAATACTTGCCATATGATTGTCGCTAATTAGCTTTTGTATATAACCAGAAAACAAAAGCTAGTAACAAATAAATATCATATACAATATTCCTTGTGAAATTGCCACATTTTTGTAACCAGGGTCGATATACTTGACGATGTATGCCGCTTTGACCTTTGGTCGCGTGTCAAGGGGCCACTAAAGGTCAACGAAAAAAGGCAACATCATTTTTCTTATAGTCAGACCATAGAATACATTTCTAGTGGTTGCCAACAATTAACATGACCTTCAAAAATCACTTTCTGGAGAACATAGGCCCCTCCACTACCACACATATCCACACACACACACGTACAACGGATTGCTAATGGGTCCTGCAGCTCAAGCTGGCGGCCCACAAATAATGATAGAGCTCCATCTATTATTCCACTCATTCATCTACCCTTTCTATTTGCTCATTTTCATATCAGTGCCAAGTATGACAGATCCAGCGACGTGTATGATTAATTAGATACATGGGCACATGACGCCCGAAGGTTGGGGTGGGTGGCACCTGCCTTCACAAACAGACAGGTGTTAGGACACACTGGGACCCGCATGCGTCGCTTACCTCTGATGGTTTGAAGGGGCACAGTACCACATAATTGCCCCATTGAAAGCCCGTAAAAATTTAAGAAACTACCTTTTCCACCAGACGTAAAAAACATTTTGATATTTTCAATTGTCATGAATCGCATAAGACATGAAACCTGCATATAAGCTTCAATTCATCTTCATATGTCCGATTAACTTTTACGATAAGATCACGAGAACAACGCGTCGCTATTTCCGGCTGTCACGGACGCCTCTAACCGTTTAACTATAAGGGTATTCTTTCTGGGGCCTATTTTATGAAGAAAGTCCTATTTTCCTCTATAGGAGTAATGTACTCCTATGCCCATTTTATTCATAACTTGCTACTCTCACTTGAAAACGTTTCCAACCCGACACCGATGTCACAAATCGGCCTTTGTTTTTGGGTGTTTCGAAGACCAGACTCAATACAACAATCAACAAAAAACCCCACACCTCCACAACAACACCACCCCAAAAACAGACTGGACCCAACATACTCAACTCCGGGTCTGGTGTTTCCATTTCACAACGTGGAGCGATTTTGACTCTGTCTCCTTGAAGCCCTATCAGCGGCTCGGGTGGAGGGTAGGGATTTAATTGTTAATTTGGGGAGTCTGAGACTGGTATCACTGTTGATCAACTCAGCCACCATCAACAGTTCCAAAACTGTGCACTTCGTCTTTTTATGTTACACCGATTCTCATCAAGCTTTACTGGCTGCCCGTTGAATAATTCCAAAGCCAATATAACTATACCTGGGGCAGACTAATTTACAAGACGGCCGTTATTGGAAATGGATGGTGATCCCCTTATGACCCCTTGAGTGACTTGAGCTTTGGACCCCTGTAACTTCACCAATATGTCACAGAGTGTCATTAAAATGTATTTTACGTGGTAACAACTTTACAAGGACAATATTATTGGTTTTCAACTCAATCCAAGCACGTCAGGGATTTGAGCTTTTCACCCCTATAAGGGTGACGCCTGGGGTCCACGGATGGGGGCACTGTACGTGTTTCTGTATTATGTGCCACAGGGATATCTCTGACAATTTCAGCTCAATCGGGCTTTGTTGGTAGATTTTGACTTTGACCTGAACTTTGACCTTGGGGTCCGAGACTATCATAGACTTCGTTTACCATTAATGGTTACAGCACTGCAGCAATAACATCTTCTCTGTCTTCTATAGGCTGAGATATGGCCATTTGGGCTTATTTTTACATTTTTTGTGCAAAATTGACCTTTTTGACTCCCATGACCTTTGATCCCGGGTATAAAAAACCTCGTTTACACAACAAAAATGCATTGTTTTCATTGTCAAATAAAAAATGCTACTATGGCTTAGTTTCTGGAGATAAAATTCTGAAATTATTTACCTTAAAACCGGAAATGACCTTAAATGACCGTTGCCCTCAAAAAAAAATACCTTGCATACACCAGGTAACATGAACGCAAATCTCAAAGTTCAGTCCACTGTACTATGTTTGGGTTTTGAGATAAAAAACATTTTGAAAATTTGGAATATGTTATGGTTTTTGACCGGAAATGACTCCTTATTTGACCTTTGACCTGAAATGGTGGACAACCCGAAACCCTCCTGTACAACATACATTTGCTCTAATGACGTCACTCTGTTACTTAATTTGGTAAGGACAGCGATTTTGTTGATTTTTTAACAATTTTGGCTTTCAACCGGAAATAAGGCCCCCTTATGACCTGTGACTCTATCCCTGAACACCCTATATGAAGCAAGGGGTCAGTGGTTCCTCTGAACCAGTTGGGTTTATATCGGCGTAATCCTGAGAAGAAGGTAGATTTTGACAATAAATTACACTCTAACTCCAAGCATGTCAGGGATTGGACCTTTGCACCTCTATCCGTGACCCCTGGGTCACGCATAGGGCAACTGTAATTTTTCTGTATTTACGATATCCCTAGGAAATTCCTTTCAATTTCAGTTCAATCTGAGAGACTATCATATAACTCTTCTACTATTAATTTTACAATCACTAGTAATAACGGGCTTTATTTGCCCTCTATAGGCTCAGATAAAATTACCAATTTGGTCTTATTTTAACTTTTTGGCAAAATTGACCGTTTGACCCCCTTAATGCCTGTGATCCCGGTTTATAAAAAAAATCTGTACACAACAAAAATGCTTGTTTTCGTACAGGAGGGATATTTCGGTTCAAATTCCAGTTCAATCTGAGAGACTATCATATAACTCTTCTACGATTAATGTTAAATCACTATTAATTACGGGCTTTATCTGCCCTCTATAGGCTGAGATAAATCCAATTTGGTCTTATTTTTAACATTTTGGCAAAATTGACCTTTTGACCCCCTTAATGACCTTTGATCCCGGTATAAAAAAATCGTGTACACAACAAAAATGCATTGTTCCAATGCAACTAGAAAAATTCTACTCTGTTTAGTTCTGGAGATAAAAATTCTTGAAATTATTTACCTTAAAACCGGAAATGACCTTAAATGACCTTTGACCTCCAAAATAAAAATACCTTGCATACACCAGGTAACATGGAAGCATATCTGCAAGTTAAGTCACTGTACTATGTTTGGGTTTTGAGATAAAATTTTTTGAATATTTTGGAATATTTTTGGTTTTTGACAGGAAGTTCCCCCTTAATGACCTTTGACCCCCATGCCGAGCACAACGTTTGTGAAGGGTCTTAAGCTGCTTTATATGTATGAGTCACGTGACCATGCAACGTTGCATATACCAGACAGCTATTTTTGAAGATTTTTTGAAGATTTTTCACATTAAGACCAGAAGTACCCCTTAATGACCCCAGATTGACCTCTCGACCCATAACTTTTGTGAAGGGTCCCAAGCTGCTTCTCATGCATGAGTCACGTTACCGTGCAATGTAAACTGTAGGAGGAGATACAGTTAAAGAAAATCACACTTTTGACCCCTGTGACCCCTAGATGACCCCGATCGGGGTCAAAGTCATATGTCATGAATGGAATGACTCAGCGGTCATTTGATGCAAGTTTGGTCAGAATACGTTAAACCATGTCTGAGCTAGACGCAACTAGACGCAATAATTGACGTGTTGCCAGAAAGAAGAATCAGAAGAAAGAACCCATCAAAAACAAACAAGACGGCCTGAAGGCCGTCTTGTAATTGGCTTTTTTGGCGTTCCGTGATTTTGAAGATACTGTGCCACTCTACCTGTCCTCCGTTTTTATGTACTTATCAGCCTTCCCGCGCTCTTAGATTTTCCACCGAAAAATTGCTCTAAATATCTCGGGTTAACCCAAGTCAGTCGGTGAACGTTCGTTTCGTTTTGCTGACCCGGTCGTTTGGAATTCACTTCCAAACAGCTTTCGCAGCATCCCCACGCTAGTTCTCAAAAGTAAGTTGAAAACTCATCTTTTCCATCAAGTTTTTCCTGATTCACAGATTTAATGTCTGTTATGTGCGTGTCATGTTCCTGTGGGCTCACTTTGAGTCTTTCCATTAGTTGTTTGAAAGCAGAAATAGCCGCGAAGCGGAAAGAAATGGGTTAAAAACGCAATAAAAAAATCTCGCGTAGCGCATTTATTGTTAAGAATTAAAAATAAAACAAAAACAAAACAAACAAACAGACAAATGCATAGCAAATATTTTATTGGCAAATGTTTCGAAACAAGCCGTCTTTTGCCGAAATTGTACCATTTTAGACAAGCTGTACATGGCAGTTCAAACGTTCCAGTGTGGTTGGTTTTAATATTCTTCACTGTGTATTTTATTCCTGAGAAAACACGACCTTTATTTCCGTGCACATCAGACTGTTGAATTAAAATGGCACACGTGCATAAATTTGGACGTATCTATATCAAATTGATCCACCTCCAAACCAACAAAACATGTGATCACGCACGTAGAGGAAAAGAAGCTGAGATAGCTGGCTCATCATTGATTTCTATCAGCTCGGTATATTTGCGGACTTTACCGCACCGACCTTACCACCATTCATTATTTGTTTAATTAAAGGACTCGTTTATTCAGCCAGCTTGTAATTGAAATGACATTAAAATAACTTCAATAATGTCGTCGTAAGACGTTGATACAGGTAGAGAAGAGGAAAAGATTCTTGATCTCGTCATAGCACCTAAAACGGCATTGCACACGTTTATTAAAGCCAATATCAGATATTTCCCCCCATTTTTTGGTCTTCAAATATAGACAATACTTTCAACTTCAAAAGGTTGTCACCGATGTCTGTTCATTCATATGGTATGATTCATTCAACTCCTTCAGAAACTGATATTTGTATTTTATGAGTGATAAGGACAAAGAAACGTTAAGAAGGTATCGATGGTAAGTTGGGACTGAATTTTGTGGGGTTAACTTGTGTCACATTTATTCTGCAGTCAATAAATAGCCCGATTTTCTTCTGGACACTAATTTGCTTCGTTGAACACTGTTCATTTTAATGTGAACCGTGGAAAAAGCGCAAAACTAGACTACTTGATTTAAACGACTGTAGCTCGGTCTATACCTATATCAAATATGTTAGATATATGTTGCTTAAAAATTCAAAATGGCGGACACAATCATGGTCAGTTTTTTGACTCAACCCTGTATTAATGTTCTTTGTGAAAAACAGACATTAAAGCGTTTAAATTGGTCTTGAAAATGCCATTTACGACTGTTTTGTTTACTAATAAAAGTCGGATCCCGACTTTTATAAGTAAACAATGCATAAAAAATCGTAATTTCTGAACAAATACGGCGTGTTAACCTAGCCACTCACAGGCGTCTCTACCACAGCAATTTCCAAGCAACAGTGCAAAAAAATGGACTTCGATGAAAAATAGGTGGCGCGATTTGCTTACATTTGAAGAAATCGCTGATAGTGGCTTTAAACAAACAAGTAAAGAACTACGATTTGAAACTACTTGGTACTCAAGGTTGGTAAACATGAGTAGAAGATAATCTTTCCCTAGAAGCATCCAAATTGGAAAACCGAGCTTTCGACATTCTAGCGAATACCATCATCAGAGCAAACTAAACAGTCACGATGTTGCACCTTATATACACCAGTAAACAAAGGGTGGGGGGGGGGGAGAACAATGTCATGTGATTTTGGTAACTTATACTTATTCATTATATATTTAACTGTCTTTTTTCTCTGTATCTTTTCCAATCTATTAATTTTGGTCAGCACCCTTATTTTCCCCGTGTGCTCGTAATTTATCATTGTATGTTTATGCCTAATCAAATTAAGTTTCATAATTATGTTGTTGATGTGTAATTCATGCACGGGTACCACTAATTACACGCCCTGCGTTTTAAGTGGTATCCACATCTCTTGCATATTGTATATTATTTATATCTAAATCTATTTTTTTTATCTATTAAATTTCATGTTCATATTTTATATTTGTTACAATATTTATATTTACTGTACATGTGCAATGAGATTGAAATAAACCTGAACCTGAATAAGAGTTGATCAAAGGATACCCCAGTAATTAAGTAATTAAGTTTCCGGTTCATTGGTCGAGAGGCATCCTTTGAGTAGTCTAACCCATTCAGGAGGAATTTCTGCTCCTTTGTTCTTATTGAAGTTGTTAGGGGTAGAAAGGCGCACAATCCACAAGCCACTTTGAAGCTGGGGGTGTGTAACATTACCTTCAAAGTTTGTCCATGACCTCGCGACGCGCCGATACTGTCTCTACCAATGATTGTAGTCCTAACGCTACAGTTATTTTCCCTTATCGGGTACTTCTGAAGTTATTCGCAAAGTTCTACAGAAGAAACCTGGAGTTATCTACTCTATTCC
The DNA here is from genome assembly GCA_023653785.1 of Ophioderma brevispina. Taxonomy (NCBI): domain Eukaryota; kingdom Metazoa; phylum Echinodermata; class Ophiuroidea; order Amphilepidida; family Ophiodermatidae; genus Ophioderma; species Ophioderma brevispina. The sequence goes on from JAMKCH010022147.1 coordinate 30,046, forward strand.
TTGTGGATCGCGTGACAAAGTGTACATTGGTGAAACCGGCAAATCATTGAAAAAGAGAACCGACGAGCACCAGAAAGCGACTCAGACGGGCAACACACAAAAAATTGGCTATCGCCGAACATGTGTGGAACGACCAACATAACATTCATTGAGACAAGACTAAAATTCTGGACAAGAACACTAATTGGACTGAAAGGAAACTCATGGAAGCTTTGCAAATCAAGTCTACCACTAACAACTTCAATAGCGACAAAGGAGCAGAAGTTACTCCTGAATGGGGTAGACTACTCAAAGGATGCTCTCGACTAATGAACCGGAAACTTAATTACTGGAGTATCCTTTGATCACCTCTTATTGTTATCTCCCCCTTTGTTTACTGGTGTATATATGGTGCAACATCATGACTGTTTAGTTGCTCTGATGATGGCATTCGCTAGAGTGTCGAAAGCTCAGCCTTCCAATTTGGATGCCTCTAGGGAAAGATTATCTTCTACTCAAGTAAAGAACCAATGGACTGTCGGTATACCTAAAATGCGGCTTATCTATTTATTTTATACAAAATTCTTCCAAACATATTTTATGATATAGATTACGATTTTCAAGGTTTGTTACTTAGAACATAGTTTCTCTTTTTAGTGGAATTATGTCTTATAATTACCTGTTCATCGGAATTATAATATCCGAGTGTCTAGTTTCATGAAAAATTAATGAAAAATTGCAACATTCTAGGACGTATATAGCAACTGCAATTATGTTTACTCACTATCAAGACAATTTCTTTATTCTTTGATCATCAATAGACATTACAAGCATTCTTATAGTGCTTGAATGTCACTAGCTTTAGTTGTGATATACATATCGGCACTATAAACTAAAGATTTGGTTTGAATTCACCATTGTTTTTAAGTGAACTTCTGCTAACGTATCTGTTATAGTAGATTCAACCCGTCGTGTCAACTCTAGTAGTTTTCCGAAGGTAAGGTCATTGAATGAGGGGGATACATGCAGTGGATGGAAATTAAAATTCCACGCTAAATATATTGAAACATGTAGCCCGATAGCAGAGAAGATCAATTATATGCCTAAGTGAAGCATTCAAGTCAACGTAAACGCATTTATATAGCTACATTAACTCTTAAATATTCTGAGTAATAGCATTTGCTTCAATATATTCAATGCAACAGGTAAGTTGAATGTTATTGACTTTTGAGCGCCGTGTTTTAGATACGAAAGAACGCAAAAGTCTTTGCACTTTCCATGTAAAGATGATGTGATCGTGAAAGGTCAAATTAGTTCATGAAACTGGTGAATCGGGCCACATATTTTCTCTTTTGTGTTACCAAAAAGCATCTGTAAGAAATCGACGTAAATACTTTCTCCGTCTCAATAAATGTATTCTCTTACATGGGAAACCTCGCTTAAAAACATACATTACAAGATACAAATTGGCAAACTATGTTTTATTTAATATCTTGCATCTTAAACATGTTGAAGGACATAATTCAACTTCAACTTTAACTTTATTGTCATAAAAAATCATGTTACACAAAAACAAATTACAGAATCAAATGTTTGGAGGAGTTGACCAAAAGGCCAATAAGACCAGACTGGGATCAACCCCTGAACATATCTTAAGACAATGACATACAATCAACAAAACACGAGAAAACGGCCAGTGAACAATGCACCATGATTCAAATTCAAATTGCCATCAACAGCATATTTGTATATAACGAGAAAAAATGAAAATCGGTTTTACAATTTCAAAATCGCAGTCCAAAAACCGATTTTATGACGCCCGCCCCGCCCCAAAATGAGAAATCACTTTATAATTAGTCACTAAATCAGGAGTCGGCAAATAAATGGTCGCGTCCTGATGGCCTTTTTGGCAAATCACGGCGATGTCCAACAAAATGAATTGGGATGATAAAATTTAAAAGATAAAAGGATTCTGGATAATTGAAGGAGAAAGGAAGCTTACTCTAATTCGTATTTTTAAAATCACTTGATCTATCACAATGAGGCAGTTTTACGCACCCCAAAAAGCAATTAAAGAAAATGTTTAAATTTGACTTTTTAATTTTTGACAAAAATTCAAGATGTTTTACGTGGCTAATACTGCATTATAAAGTCGGATTAAAATTCATGCACATAGAAACCCAAATCATATGTCATATGTCTATAATTAAGGTGGATCAAAAGAATATTTGATGATTCTGATGGTAGTTGGAAATATTTTATGAGGTCTTACATTATGTTTACAATATAATCTTCAAACAAACCAAATATTTCGAAAAAATGGCACCTTTCTATAATGAAATATTTGAATCTTGGTGTGAACTACAAAGTTGTGCGGCACATCGGAAGTTTCCAAATATACCAACATATTAAAAATGTTATATCAAGTACTATTGCAGAATATTTTGATGATATCAGTAAAGATTGTGTTGATTCTAAAATACTCACTTTAAGAGATATTCTCTCAAATGACGGTTTCCTTCTTGGCCTGATATTTATAACCAACTCGAAAAAAACACGAATTGTGTAAAGGACGAACTATCGAAAATCGAACTTGGCGAACTTGATTGCAACTAAACCGTGCCCCGAAAAAATATATTAACAATAAACAGGTTTATAGTAGATTTCAAATCGAGACCACTTGCATATTTCCATGAAAGTGGTGTTGATAAGAAGGTTCAATCCTCGGCCGTGTGGAGACTTACTGGAAACTGATGAATTCAGTTCTTACATGGTCTGTCAATGACGAAAGACTAATACAGAGAATATTTATGTTGTAAAATACTCTATTGTAAAAATATAGCATTGTAAAATGAAAGTGCACATGCGACTTGAATGAATTAAAATATACTTAGCTTATTTGGTGCATGAACTGAGCCTATATTAAACACTACATGGAATGTTGACTTGCCAATGTATGTAACCCTGATTGGGTAAATTAACACATAATTATCAGAATACTGACTGACCAGACCAGGTTGCAAATGCAATGCCTCTCTAGGCCAGCATTGATAACGCATGTCTTTCACACAGCAGCTACATTGTAGGACAACAGATACGTCAACATATTGTTTGCCTACCAACACAATTAACCATGCCAACACATACAAAATGCCCCAACAAAATGCCCTAAAACACAACATTTGCTCAGAATTGTCAAAATCCAATTTCATACAACTTCAAAGAAATGTCATTACTTGCATACCTGCGAGTTTCACAAGAATTGGATAAGACCTGAGAGACTAGTTTCAGAAGTGATTGGCTTTCCTACTCTGCTTTTCTACTCGACGGCAATAGCCTATATTTATAGGCTAAAAAAATTAGCTGTGTTAAGTGTGTATTGATATACGAATGCATTATTTCTCCTATGCTGTGTAAGGAATAATATATTGCAGTGTCAAAGGTAATTTGTGTTCAAATAACAACGTTTAATTATTACTTAAATGCACAATGCCGTTTGCACTCGCGTTGGTGTGGGTGTGGGGTCCAGATTTAGATTTATTTGGCATCACAACATATTAAATACAATACATATAGTAAGAATAATAAAGCCAAGAATATAATCACACGCACACCACAGAGACATCAAAAGTTGAGATGATATAGATAATCAATGAGCTAGATGGCGTTCGTGAAAAAGCTTGAGCGCTTGACCTGAGTTAACCAAGTCAAGCGCGAAAGCCTGTTATTTTCACGAACGCCATCATAGCGAATTGATTATATAGCATACACTTAGAGTATTATATATAAATAACATTTTAAAACAATTTTTTTGGTTAAAACATGCTAAAATTGGATTGATAACGAAATAATTTGTCGCAATTTAAATTTAACATATTTAAAAACACTTTGTCTCTGTCACCGTCTATTGACGAGCGTTAACCAAACTCCAAATGGGTTGTATTGATGCTCTGGCCATTAACCTTCGAGTAACTAGTGTTAAAACCAACTTGCTAATGGTTGATTGATCAGTGCTTTACTAAATACGAAGCAAATAATGGTTTATCCTTGGAGTAGGATTTGAATGAAAGAAATCAACCAAGCGTATACAGAATAAAGAATATTAACCCTATTCATCCCTAAACATGTCTATATTGATTATTTCGTGAAGAAAAAAATTACATGGAGTTATCAGTGGTTAAGGCCCTAGATTTAGTACATGTATTTTAGCCATTTGAGTGCAATTGAATAGGGTTGAAGATATGAAGAAATCAAAATCAACCAATCTTGAACTGATGACCGTCGCTGTTATAGTATATTTCTAAATTATGTTATTGGGTGATGTCGACATTTATGGAAGCAACATTTGATTTCAAATGGAAATGGCGGCGTAGGTTGGGGAGCTTCTGCAATTTTGATTTCAAGAGGTTAAAGCTGACTTAGTACTTTTTTTGGGGGGGGGGTGGATGAGGTACCCTCTACATTCAACCAGTGTTTGGTCAGGTCATCATAAAATGTTCATGGGGTAGGTTTTTGTTGTTTGTTTTCATTTTTGTCTTCTTGCAATTACCCATAAGGAATTGCCGTTCTGCATACAAATTTTAAAATGACAGTATGAAAATCAAATCTGAATATCTGAATTATATCATATATTTGCTGCTGTAAAAATAATAAATTGTGTCATGTCTATTTATGAGAAAATGTAATGTAAAGAGCAACCATTTTTTAAAGTTCATATTTCTACATACATCCGTTGCATAGTTTGACACCATAGAATTTATATCTTAAGTTTGCCATCAGTATATATACAGATCGCGCCGCTCTTGTCAGGACATTGTATTTCTAGAACCATTACCGTGACCCGCGCGTGCAGTTGTGACCCCCAGCTTCCGAGTGTGCATGTTATTAAAAATAACAAGCTCTAGAGCTGTTATTAAAAATAACACCCCAGTAGTAGATAACGCACGGGAAAACAATAGATAACAACAAAAGACGCTAGCACGAGAAGTGTATACCTGGATAGCCCATTAAGCCTGGCTACACGTGCAGGCTTATTTCCAATAGGGTCCGAAAGACTAAAGATGACTGTGGGCGATGATTTAAGAAATAAAGGGTGATGCAGTATCATTTATGGGCGAATAATGTGTCCGAGGTCAGAAAAACTAAATAATGAGTGAGGCGCAGCCGAGCCCATTATTGAAAGTTTTTCTGGCCGAGGATATATTATGAGCCAATAAATGATACTGCAAATCCTTATTTCTCTTCTATTACCTAAAACAGCTTGATTTAATAAGGAAATGCATTGGCGACCCATTATTGCAGAATAATGGGCAGTAAACTGACCAATCAGAATGCTGCATTTTCAATAATGGGCAGCAGAGGTAATAGAATAAACATTAAAGGGACGAGAACAATAATGAACATTAAAAATTACAGGGTACATCAACATGACCATATAACGAGAAAAAATTAAAATCGTTGTTACAATTTAAAAATAGCAGTCCCAAAATCGATTTTATGACGCCCGCCCCGCCCCCAAAATGAAAATCAATTCCCGAAGGACCTTCCATAAAACTCTCATAAGGCGAAAAACGAAATCCTGGTCCCCATGCACCCCCCCCCCCCTTATGCCTAAGTGATACATGTACGTCATTGAAACACCTGGTTGAATTTGAACGTAGACTAATCAATGCAATGCATACACATGGTACCATTCATACCCCTCTTCCCTAAAACTTGATGGCCATTAAAATCAATTCCTCTTACCTCCCATGGCGGAAATCGCGTTCTGAAGACTCGCGCCTTTATGACATAAACCACCAAAGCACTTCCTGTTAGCGACTCACTGACAAAGATTTGGCATAAGGAATGAGAAAATTAGCGCGAATTTTCATCCAACTTACACCTCATAATAACATCATGATCCTTGATTATGCCTAGCGCATGCTATGTCAGGAATTTTATCTGTCCCTACGATGGTTGAGGTTGAAAAAAAAGTGTTAGGAGTTTCCCAAGACACGTATACTTGACACATGTTATTATTGCAATGATTACAAACATTGTCAATTGTTCCCCAGCTAGCATGCATATATTGGCCCAACAAGGTTCCCATCGGTTAATCTTGCATCGGCATCACGTGGCAAACGTATATTGGGCCACTATTGGTTTTTCCATGGCAATGGTGCTACCGGCTTATCTCGCATCTAATTTGGCGCATCAATTGGCAATCGACCAACATCCATATAGAGCCAATTATTGGGATAACCTGGCCCAAATTGGCTTAAGGGATAATTGGTTTGCCTAAAATAGCAGGCTGAGAAAAACAATAAAACATACAGAAATACGATAAAAATTCTCAAGGACGATTGTTGATCGAACACAATATTTAAAAATATTATACTATATTAATTTAAAAAAAGAAAAAACCTAAAAAATTAAAAAAAAAAAAAAATCCAAAATTATTAAATAATTATTTAAATATAGCAGGTTGAAAAATATTTTGCCAAGAAAAATATTGATTATTCCCAATATTGGTTCAATATCTATTACCAAGATTGGCCCAATACTGTGCCAACATGGCCAGGGCCCAATATTGAGGCCAATTTTGGGACGATGAGCAAATAATATTGGACATAACTGTAGCAATACTGGTCGATATGAGTATATATTGGCATATATTGGCCAATATCTCCATGTTATCTGGGTCACTGCCTACGGGTAACATTCTCAGATCTATAATTATCTATAATCACACCTATTCTACAAAAGTCTTATATGATTCCATATCTTGAAAAATTACAGCACCTGGTGTGCCGAAATAACAGTTCAAGTTTATTGAAAAGGCTGCCACACGTCAAGTTGTTAACCATGTGAACCGCTTTGGTCTCATATAAGACATTCCGAGACCGCCCGTTGAAGGTTAAGAACGATATGCTTCAGTACTTCCACACCAACAAAGCCGTTTCCTTGTTCTTCTTGATAGTCGCGAATTCTAGCGCTCATCAGGCGTAACTGGACCTCTAGCCAAGGGTGGTCAAAGACCTGAAGATTTCTCCTTGGCCTGAAGATGCCCCATTTTTTCTCCTTTGCCTTCAAAATTTCTCCCCAATTTTTACAAGTGTGGGCGAGTCGCTCACTTCGCCCCCCTAGTTTACGCCACTGACTCATCCTTTTGAATAGGTTCGCTAGTGGTCAACATGGCTTCATAACGTATATTAACCTCTTGGCACTATCATTCTGAACCATAAGACATAAGATGTCACTTATGCTGATGATACACAACTTTTTTTCTGCATTTCCCCTAACCATCCCTGGTGACTGTGAGCGGGTTCTTGTTAACCTTCCCCCTTGCATTATAAGATTCAACCATGGGCTGATACAACACAGCCTCAGTCAGGATAAAAGTGAACTCTCTGTCATTGCTAGCCATAGGCTCCTTGTGCAATTTCCTTGACATCCCACTTACTCTTGATAATGTCATCACCCGGACCCGCGTGTTGTTAAAGATCTTGTGTTACTTTAAGACTCTAGGTTGAATATTTTAAAATCACATAATATGCCTTGGCTGACCACTATTAATTTCACATTCGTAATCTATGGTACATTCGTCGGTTTTTTGCCCCTAAGATGCTTGCCATCATGCACGCCGCAGAGCACTGGGCCTGTCCCCTCGACTACTCAAACTCCAACTTTATAATATACTAGCGGTTGCGGTTTCATACGTTGTTCCCGATCGGAAGGTTGATATCAATTTTTTAAAGTGCGCTTCGTGCAAAATACAAACAAAAATAGTGTATTTTTTTTTTTTTTTTTTAATTTTGAAATTATAACCAAATTACGTATTTGTGGCAAATGTCTTGCTTCTTCTTCGCGTGTCACAAGCTTATAAAGCCGAGATGGTGCAGCATTCTATAATATACTTTCTCCTGGTGGCCATTCTTCATCCGTTCCCCTGGCAGTTCCGGCGCCAACTTCTTGTTTTCCTTTAGTGAAATTTCGGGGGGGGGGCAGAAGGGTGAATTTTAAGGAGAAAACAATCAAAATTGCAGATTTGCAACCTGTTGTTTGCAACGGACATCGCCGGATAATGACAGAAGGAGGCCCTCTATAATCATCATAGTTATATTCACCTCAGTTTGAGTTGGTGTTTTACAACAACTTTAAATGACGCAATATTTTTTTTATCCCCAAATCCACTTGTCTCACGAAAAATGAGAAAAGTCTTGAGCAACTTTTTAGGGGCATGCTCTCTGTAACAGCAAAGCTTCGAGTATTCTTTCCCCTCCATTCCAATAACCATTTATTACTTAAATGAAGAAGCATGAAGATGTTGCAATAGCGCCCTTTGTTGATGGAGGCTTGTATTGATGTCTAGACATGCATTTTATCCTTCATAAGCTACAAAGAGTCTACACGAGGCAGCCCTTATACAATACCCCACTAGCTTAATCTACTGAGATTTGGGATTATATAACTGGTTTCCACACAAATCATATCTGTCTGGAATACAGCACAATGATTCCCACATAAAGCATGGCCCATTACCGCGCGATTGAATATCATGAGCAAGCTGGCTAGCACTATGAGCTACTAAAATCACAATTCCATGGCACAGTTCAATAGCTTTCATTCCCCATTGTTTGATCAAATACATCACCTTGTATTTTAGTATGATTTTGATACCCAGGACCTTCATCTCAACTGTTGTTGACATGTACCTAATCCACGGCTACTGAACTGAGCTCTTTGGTAGATTAGCATGCCTTACCACATAGTTATGTGGTATGGTTGTGTATGTAATAGGTTGTTGTTGTTTATGGCAATATTTTCCATTTGTGTGTAGGCCCCCCAGAAAACAAAAATGCCAAAATGAGGTCTTTCCCCCCCCAAGAACCAGAATGCCACTCATAATATGTTGCTAATAATATAACGCACATCCTTGCAAAGCGACATTGTGGTTCTTGGGGGAAAGGGTTCATATTTGAATTTAATTACCCATTGAAGCCTGTATTATAATTTTGTTGGCACAAAACCAACATTTTAGGGAATTATTGTAAATTGGGATTTTTGAAAACCGGCAAAAGTTAACTCTGAACTGTCCCTTTAAAATGCGGGAACGTTTCAAGTTATCTGGCTCTACAGAAACTACAGAGGGCGTCCTACATTCGTATCCGGCGATGTCCTTTGTGTTTTTTTGGTCCCCGCAAATCGCTGATTTGTGCACAACAATTGTAATTTTTCTCTGGGGGAGGAGGGGCACCCAATTCTCCCCCTGTCGCCTCCCCCCCCCACTGTCTTGGAGCAACCTCTCAAGCGGAACTCGCCACTGCATGGACCAAATTGTTAAATATTTTAGGTTTTATTCATCTTCAGAGAGAATGGATTTAATAAAAATATTTTGGGGTTGGACCATAGTTTTAGGACAAAGATGAACATTCATTCATAAACATATTAACGCACTATGGCACTGACTGAAACCTTTTAAAGACTTTTGCATGACCCTAAAAAGTTACTCTGTCAGGTCTACGATGAACCCACCGTTTTAAATTGCCGCTTTCAAGAGTTAAAAAACAGTGTCAAGTCTTCATAATCATTAACATTCATAGACCTAACTTCAATCATAAGTTATGCATGACTGTTCGATTTGATTTTTATTTTTAAGGTATTTAATGCGACCAGAAATAATTCCCCTTTTACTCGATTTGGCCCCGTTCTTAACCAGTGTAGCAGTAGATACAGTCCTCTGGGGCCCCCCCCTCACGTCTGGAACAAATGGTGAACATAGGGCATCGATTAGTTTACCTTCAACGCAACATTAGTTTCATCATCAGGCTTTTCCGTTGTCGCCTATGGAGCCCCGGACTTGAGACCTGCCGACTATGATTACTTTACACCGGCATGTTGGTAGGCCTATAGTGTCTGAAATGCTTTTTTTCGCATTTATAAACAAACGGCAAATATTCATAAAATGTATATGTTTAATTGGTGTTTACAAATTTAAGCTATAGACAATTATCAAAATTCATCTGCAAAAATCCCTTTGAGTGTACACATCATCGGGCGGAAATTGCCTTCACACACTGCACATTTTAGGCCTAAAATGATTATGTAATGGTCATTAATCATTCGACCTCGCCACCTTTCTGCGACATATAGTACAAACATTTTTCCTTCCATGGACGGAGTGTCCCGGTCAGTTCTTGCATTCCATGTTATAAATAGGTTTTGTGATGAAGTTTACGCCCGCCCGAACATGAATAAATTAATGCAGCGGTTCTCAATTATTTTAGATGAGGGCCAAGAATGCTGAACTATTTGAAAGTTTCCCTACTTCAGGGCCATACAACCTGAATTTCTTATGTTTCCTTTTATATTTTTGAGCAAGTTTGAGGGCCAAAACTCAATGGTTGCCGGGCTGGATTTGGCACATGGTCGCCTATTGAGAACCCCGATTAATGACGAACCAAGGTCTCCAATTATGCATCCCATATAATGATTAAACGTTATGATGAAAATTTTAAAGCCAAATTTTCCAAATTTTGGTAAAAGTCAAAATTTGAAGAAAAATGGGCAAAATGTGTCCACGGTTAAATCTCTGCTGTCATGGCTAGCATTGTCCCTTTTTCCGGCAAAAATCATATAGATATGGCCCCACTTCCAGATTCTCGGAGGCGCGTACTACGCGTCCGTCCCTACCGCAAACAAACTTGGAGACTCACTCCCGGCATATCAATATTTTTGTCATATACACCTTACTTGTATTGAAAATTAATGTTATTATTCATAATATAGCAGTACAGTAATTTGCTTTATTGCCAAATACCGCAAATACTGTGGTTGGTTTTCTCAATTATGGCTACAAGTATTTTCGCTGTAAAATTGCTGTAATATTTTAGCAGTGTGTGTGAGAGTAACCCACATTTATTTGGCTACTTGTGCCATTTTATACACCATGTCTCAACCGACATTCAGTTGAATGGCGTTGTTAAAACATAGAGTAACAATGTTGCGCCATGTGCAAAACCAAATAAAACTTAAAAAGACAACAGTTTCCTGCTGGGTTTTCCTGTGTTGTCTTTATTTTGCAGAACTTTTTGAGTAAAATATGACAAATGAACCTCAAACCCTTTTACACACAATACAATTAGCCGTTAATGACAGATCGATTACGTAACCATCTATCATGTTTTTGACATGTTGAATGCCCCCCCCCCCCCCGGTTTTGAGCCCATTGTACCATTTGCTTTTTTTTAAAAAAAAAAAAAAAAAAACCCATTACTTTTTTTTTGGCATCCGTGTTTGTATTTTAGATCCAGGACTTTCACCACATTTGACACAAAGAAATTGAATTTGCATAACACCGTTATATCGTGAAGTACCTATGTTTGCTGGAGTAATTAGTGTACACACCATACCACCATGACATGTACTGCTTAGCTCCCCCACGCGATCAGGGCTCACGCGATAATGTCTTAACTTGAAACCAAAGGTCACATAATTTTTGCAACCAAAATAACACGTTGGTGACCATTAGGAAATCTTCACATGAAATAAAATACGTATCTAAATCAATCTCTTGACTGTTTGTGCAGTAGGCCTTCTTGTTCTCTTTTCATCACCAAGAAATAAAATAATTTACATTGAAATAGCACAAAGGTCAACCTCACATGAGCAATGTCAAATTAAGAAGCCACGAACCGAATAATAACTACGTACCCGAGACGAAGGTACCCTCATTTTTAATTTAATTTATCGTATTTACTCTTTGTCACCCCCTCCGGAATTCAATACGCATTAATTGCTGTTTAAAAAACGTTTTATTTTTTCACTTTTCAATGAATTTATCATGATCAGCATTTTTGAACAAGTGTTGAAATCCTAAACCCCGATCAATCGCAGACACATGGGAAGGGGGTAGTCACCGAATCAGACGGTACACATTTCAACATGGCGGTCAACATGGTGACCTCCTGGGTCACATGTCAGCCTCCAGGGAAAACAACATTGGCGAAGTTCGACTCTCTTATAGTATAGATGTGTATGGTGCTCATGAATGTGACCTTAAACTCCTGCAGCGTATGGCAGAATCAAGGCAGCGCGTCTTACGTGTAGACGGTGGGCACGAGAATGGTCCGGCTGACTCTAGTCCCCTACAACGATAAAGAATAGGCACTCTATTCATTTGACTCTCAACAGCACACTCGTGTCACGTTTATTCCGTTGTTGGCTATGGGAGCCCGGACTCTGGTCCGCGGACCATATCTCCTTTTACATTACCACATACACACCGGGACGGTAGGCTGTCGCTACTGACCTATTGCGCTCCATTGGCTTCCCTGTTAAGGACCGAATTTATTTTCAAAATGTTTTTATTGTTTTCAAATGTTTCACGTCTTGCTCTATCATACATATCACTCTTGGGCAGTTCTCGAGTAAGGCACACGTCAAATACAGACACCCGCTACGATTACTTCCGAATACACAATGCTCATCGTGCCGTGTTCCTATAATAAGAAAGCTGGAGAAGTATCAATTTCAGTGGCTGCTCCTCGGCATAATTTGGGGTGGGAACGGCCTACCAATCAATTTTGGGGGGGTTTTTTTTGCAAAAAAAAGGGGGGGGGGGGGGTAGAGAAGCCATATCAGCCCTTTTATTCGTTCACACGTATCTTAAAACTCACTTATTTGTCATGTTAGTACATGTTGTATTTTATGCCCCAGTATTTCTCTTCAGTTTGTAAGCTCTGTGTTTCTTTGGAATTGTCATATAACCTACAAATTATTATTATTATTATTATTATTATGTGTTTCGTGCGTCCCTTTAAAAAAATAACCCAAAGTGGAAATATTACAGATGTCTTAAAAATATAAACAAAGTGCCCCCCCAATTTTTTCTAAGAAGTCGTATTTTTTGCTTATACATAATGCCTTGTCCACACATAATCACTGTTGTGCAATAGCAATCGATGGTTTTCATATAGAGAAAATTCAACAACCAACTGTAATAAATATCAGGATCCGGGATTTTATAATACGTTTCCTAGATCATTATGGCTTACTATCTATACGACAATCCCCGATTAAATCTCAAAGTGAGGATTAACATTTAGGTGACTATCTTTAGTTCTAGTTACTATTTTGAATTAATACAAATACAATACAAAATTAAATTTCGAAATCACTGAGGAAACCTTTAAAATTAACAGACGCTCTGTATTAACTGAAACGCAGCAACAGACTATGTTCCTTGAATGATTACTTGTTTCCATTTCAAAGCTCAAGATGGTTTATTCGTAAAAAAAAGTGAGATTACGGCGGTCAAAACCAGCTTGACGCATAACCCCCCGCAGCCGCGCGCAAGTGGCTGAAGCCTGCTAGTAACTAAAACGGGATCCGTTCACAGGCTCATTACAGTCCACACATAAGGGGTTAGAGCCGGCTGACTTGGTTTTCAGTTTGTAGACTTTCGATCTCCATCTTTTTCACATTCATATGGGGACAATTGAATATTACTTATAAGAACATATACAGATGTTGAATCTTAAAAGGATTTTATTATGGGAATCACAGCCATTTTTTGGAAAAAATAAAGATTTGATGACGTCATTGCATTGATTGGTTTATTATTTTGCTTCGGGGACCCATTCAGCAGGTCAAAGGAACGTACGTATCGCCTACTAATTTGGAAAAAACAACCGATATCGTCATCGTACCGTCGGTTTTTGAATCAGTAGGGAAAAGGTAAATTTTGTACTGTTTAGACATGATAACGTGTCTTTTGGAACAAAATAATAGCCTCTGGGCCGAGGGCCATATGTACAGACCTTGATTTACATAGTCCGATTTATATATATCGGTCGCCCCCGAAGAGCAAACTGATACCTGATACTGACACGTACGCCTGGTACCTGACAACGTGGACACCAAACTATTCATCTCGTTTACCGTTTATAACTACACCATACGGCAAGCACCAAGCATTCTGTATCTCCTTTGTCACAGCGTAATCGATCAGATGTGAGACTATACTGGTAATAAAGACTATTTTCAATGCTTTGAAGGCGTAGTAAAGACACCTTTCTAACCTAACACCTTAATATATCTATATCGCGCTCTTCTACAACCGATCCTGCTTGATAGCTCAGTCGGTAGAGCTGTCCGTGCCAATGTACTACGAAGGTCGCCGGTTCGAATCTCCGCCAAGCGCACAATGGTTTTTTTTTTCACCAATATCGAGTCGCTGGCCTCTCAGGGAAAGATTTAAATAAATATATATTTTTCAATGCGTTCAAGTCATAGTTGTGGTACTTTTCAGTGACGTAACTTACCAGCATCGGGGTAAGCTATTATCTTAACTTGTTTTTCAACATGTCAAATTCAAATCATGTCAAAAAATAATGCTCCTTAGTGATACACATGAACAGTAATAGTAGCGTGTCAATGTCACGCATTAATTTGAAACATTTAACCTTGCATGCAATCACATTGGGTTCCGAATTTGTCACCCTCAACTTGGTTTACATCTAGATTTCAGGTGATGAATTTTCAGCTGGCTTTAAGTTGGTTTTTGTTATTGACTGTACACAAAACTCCAGAAACTCCCCTGCAAAATATGCTCTACAACATAATACCCTGCTACGCGCCATGGCCTACAGAGCTATGCTGCTCTGACCAGCGCACCGTACACTCCTAATATCAAAACAGCCCTATTATACTTATTATACACCCCAAAACTATTGGACTCCTGGCCTGGATCCAGATGAGGCAGAATGTTTTTATCTATTTCAAAGTATAATACCTAGACTTCTTCAGTGACGTCTTTTTACAATAACTCTCATCGATTTCATGGGACAAAATCACAATGAATTTCTGCAAACGTGTACAACAAAATGAATATATCCATTTCGAAAAACTGTATATTTATGCTTGTCAAGATATTGTTGTGTGGTTTTTAACCAGAAATAAGCATAATAAAAACTGTCTTCCGCTTTTTGATTGAGTCTTGTTTGAAAAGTTGAATCATATGGAAATATGTTCCATAGGAAGCCTCTGATAACCAAACAGAGAAAATTACCTGAAGTGAAAAGCAAATGGTTTTAATTTTCTCTTAATTGCAAATATTGCTATCGACAGATTATATTACGATTCCTGCGACGATACAGATGGAAAGACGAGCCATAATGAAGTTTGAAATTAGTTGTTTTTTTCAGAAGTAGTCGCCCAATGTGGACTTCGTTGTATTCCTCAACGGTAAAAGCTATCAGGACCGCGATACAGCTCTGTTTTGTTCTAACTCTCGCAGGCCATTATATAAATAGGCCACTTAAGACAGAAGTTTGACAGCTTGAATAATTGAATGGGAAATATAGAGTATTTTTGAAGAAGATAGCTGAGGGAGCACTTTCAATGTAAGACTTCGTATTTTCCTCCGAAAGTTATTTCGATTTAACAACAATTCACTCGAAGGACAAATTGCATTACTGCAAGTAGACGACAACCTCCTTATGAAAAACATAAAACTGCCTTTGTCCCAGATGAAAACAATATAATAGACCGCTTGTATAGCATTATGACATTTCTAGATTTCAGAGATAGGCGCATGTAGTGTACTCCTACCCTTTGTCGCGTCTGCCTCGTGTTATAGGGCCTCCATTTTTCTGATTAAAATATATTTTCTCAATTTTTATTTGAGAAAAGATTTCTCCTGGGAAAAGTATTTTGTTTACTATAAAAGAGAGAAAGGGGATTCCCTATTTTTTGTTTTTGCTAAGTGCACCTGTTTAGATTGCACAATAGGGGAAGTGGGGAATTCCCCCAGGATACTAACTTAGTAGCTGACTCACTTGTTTACGCTTTGAGATCAGAACATTGTGATCAGGGAATTCCCCCACAAGTTATATATGGAAAGTGATTGTGATTCAGATAATAATTTATGTGATTTCTATTGGTCATCTAGTGGCAAGGTATGTTTATGAATGATGCTGTTGTAATGTCTATTTTTAGACTGGGATCTTGTGAAGTCAGTATATATTTGAGATTTGAGCTAAGTCTCGAGGTCAGCAGTTGCAATCAGCTATGCGGTATGGTTATATAGTCTATTTTATCTACATATGGTAGATGTATTACAATTCATTCACTTTATTCAATTTTCCCCCCCCCCCCAATTCAATTTTATTCAGGCATAACTATCGAACGTGACAGAAATTAGTACATATATATATGATGACCTAAGTACCAATTGTAGACTGTACTAAGATAAACTGGTGAGTATATTATAGATATGCTAGGACCAGTCATGGACCAACCCCCTATAGGGGCTTATGGATACTTGCTGGCCCTGTATGCTCCACACAGTGGAGCCCTATATGCTCCACACAGTGCCAGGATTTATAATTCCCATGTGAGCAGAGTTGCTGTAATTATTCTACTGTCGTCTTTGAAGCCAAAAGTGCTTGGAATCAACATAAGATTCCAAATTGTGGACAGATAGAAATCGTGGTGATTATCTGACTGCTATACTGTGGATTATGTCGTAGAGAGACTTAATTTAACCTGTCGTCTTGAACTGCTGGACAAGAGTTGTCTTCAGGACTGAGAAGATTCCCATGGAATATAATACTGAAGAGTTAATTATGTGAACTTTGCATACTGTCATTTTGGAGTCTTCGCTGTGAGGACATATCATCGTTGAACTGCAACGCCTTCAACAGAGGATACTAGAACCTTTTTATAAATGTAGAATATCTTAATATTGTGTGTATTATATGTAATTTTGTTTTGGACATACCAATTCTTGAACCAAATCAAGTAAAGATCATTAAAACTGTTTATTATATATAATTTAGATCATTTGTGCACAAGGCGCATTTATTTGTGTTTGAAGGTATTTCTGACCTTAGACGTCTACGAGACGTCATAACACTCGCCACATATAACCAATCACTTACATTAATAATAGTATAATCTGGTGTCTTACCCTTACATTTTGGGAGATATCGTGATGACATGTTATCCCATACCCTTACCCCATAGGATCATTCTAGGTGTCTGGGGCTGGTGCTTAGTTAAGGTCCCATGGTCAGGGCCAATGGTCATAGATTATATTCAAGCTTAATTGAGATTACTTTCAAGCCTAATTGGTGTTAGTTTCTCTAACAGCATGTTCGTCAGGATTTGCTAATATGTACTTTGCTCTATCTTGTGGATACTAGTTTAAGGGAGGGAGTCTTGAAACCGGTCAAGAGCGACATCCAATAGGTTTCAAAACCACATGACTTTTATCTTGAGTAATATGGCAAAAAAGCTTGTCCATTCGTAACATGGTTTCAGGGAAAAGCGCTCCATAGTTACCCACGTATTACATTCTGTCAAAACTGGACAGAGTATCCTACCACCACGTGATCACTGAACCTCATTACTATAGCATCTGGGGACCACGTCATCTTGGATAAATGATAAATGATTTCCTCTCTAATTGCTTCCAAGCTCTTGTAGTAAATAGATGTCACTCATCATGGGTAGAAGTCACATCAGGAGTTCCCCAATGATGGGGTCTCAAACCTGTTTTATTCTTATTGTATACTAATGACATACAAGATAGCATCATATCAAAGACTAGACAATTTGCTGATGACATCGTTGTGTATACCGAAGTAAACTAACAACGCCCTCCAAAAGAATTGCAGGTCTTTGGAGACTGGACCAGAAACGAATTTTAAGGAGTTTAATATTAAAAAAATGTGCCGTCCTGAGCATCACCCGCAAGAGAAAGTCAGGTAACTATCCGTATTCCACCACAGTGAGGTACTTGACAGAGTTAAAGAACATTATCTGGGCGTTACCATCTGTAATGACTTGCGCTGGGACATCCATTCCCAAAACATCATCAAACAGTCAAATCAGACCTTGGTCGTCTTCGAAGAACCCTTGCACCGTACCACAAAGATGTGAAGATGAGAGTCTATGAGCTTCTATGGGTCCTTAGCTAACCATAAACCCACTCTCTACAAAACTCTACGGCGCCGAGGTCAGAAAATGCATCAAGTCCAATGTGAAATCGCGAGCCAGCTGGCCATGCCGTCGACATACCTGGCGCCTAAGGGATCCCCTCTTCGAATCCGCACTGAACCACACCTCTATTCTCAGTCTTTAGTTCATTAAAACCTTTTGGTAAACGTTAAGTTCTAGTGCAAACACTCAAGTAGGAAGTTGATATTATGTCCACTCATCTGATTATTGGATAGGGCACATGTGGTGCAGTTGCATCATTTACATTTTTTTATTATTGAAATACTAAACGCCAAGAGGTGCGAGCTAGAGGAAATACAAAGCTGCAACTTGATATCGTACCGTTTATTCTAGTATGTTGAACTAACTTGAAGGCAAACGCTAAAAGGGGCTAGAGCAAACGCTAACTAACTTAAAGGCAAACGCCGAAAGAGGCTAGAGCAAACGCTCAAGTAGGAAGCTGGATTAGATATTATATTCATTTACCTGATTTGTTAAACTAAGGCAAACGTCAAAAGGGGCAAGATCAAGTAGAAAGTTGGATATTATGGTAATTTACCTGATTTGTTGAACGTAAAGGCAAACGCCAAAAGGGGCTAGAGCAAATGCTCAAGTAGGAATACTTAAAGGCTGACTCAGAGATTTCGAAATATATATTTTTTGTGTAGTAATCAAAAATAGTCATCTAGAACTAACGATAGTCACCTAAACTGCTTAATTCCAAAGTTAGAGATGAATCGGATTTTTCGTTTTCATGCAGTACACCTTTATGTAGAGTAGAACAGTGCCATAGGATACCGTGTATAACAAAAATTCAGGACAAACTTGTGATTTTCTATATGAAGGACTTCGATTTGAGCTTAGTTATTTCACACAGTGATTATTATATGGACAAGAGTTTTGTATATGCAAAAACACGATTTGTTTGAAAAATGATTGCGCCCCCATCGGGAAATCTCTGAGTCAGCCTTTAAAAGGCAAATGTCAAGAGATCTGATGTTTTCTGATGTATCATTGAGGCGAGGGATTTTATTGAAATAAACGACCTCTCGGATGAACAACAAAAGGCCACACCGCCAACTTCGTTTTCCCCCTGGCTAGTCCGTGGGTAATCATAGTAATGATGATGTATAGTCAGTATGTTGACAGCCATCTTGAATCATACCCGGAATTATGCAAATACGCATGAAATCTGTTATGCAACTGTATCAAATTTGTTTCATATCAATGCTTAGAAGAATTATACGCTATCTGGCAGCCCAACATTAACAGAAAAATAGGGACATTTTTTGGGCAAAATATGGCATTTTGGTGGCCATTTTGTTATTGTTGTATATCTCAAATTACTCCATGCTGACAGGGTGTCAGGGTAGTGTTTGGTCAAATTAGTTGTCTCATGAAGCAGAATGCACAACAAATACAGACGCCATAACATAGTCTTTTGTTTTCGTTTTTACTTGTTTGTCCAGTAAAACGTTGTCGGCAAGTGCGAATTAAGAGAGATTCATATTCTTAAAAATCTCCTCCTGTCCTTTAAGGCACTGAACTACTAATACCACGGTGTTCATGTCGCTTGACATTTTGAAATACTCTCTTCGGTACAAATTTCGTTTTCATCACCGTCCATTGTGGTATCAAGTCACTCTCATTTACAATAGCAACCTTTCATGTTATTAAGACAAAGTAATATGAACACGATATGATTGATAATTATTTGATGCAGTTCTAAGTATAATTTATAACTTAGCATTACACTCAAGGATATTGTTAGCTCAAGTTCTCTCATTTTCAACTTAATAAGATCCCATTTGAATAGAGTTAAGGTTGGTCGCTCGTTTGGTACGTCTCATGACATTTTCATTCAAACCTACATAATATTGGCGTGCATCAACCTAATTGGATAATTAATTACTAGTATTATATTTTATCTGTAACATTACAATTTCGCATTTTGCAATATTTTAAATATTTAAAAATTGCACACACAGGTGGTGTGGTTGATATGTGTACATTATTATTGTTCCCCACGTAGTGCAACAAGATGTTTTTGTCATAAAATTGCAATAGAAACAAATTTTTGTGTTATCATACTTCTGAATTGTCCTGAATAGTCTATAGAAAATCACAATGAAGAATATGTAAAAAATTGGGGAAACTTTTTTTTTGCAGGAGTCAAAAGTAAAACAGGTCTAATTGTTTAAACACCTACAGCTGGTCATGAAGATTTAAAAAGTTATAGTTTGCCATATCTAAGGTCATTAGTTTCAAGGTCATCCTGGGGTAATTCTTTCACAGTGCTTCGATTTTGATTAAACTAGTCTCAAAAGGTTTGTTTGCATTTGACATTTTAGTATGTAAATTAGATGGTAAGTATTAATCACTCCATACGATATGTAGACCATTTTTACATTTTGACCTCTAATTACGTGACCAAAAATGGTGAAATGAGTACAAGGAATAGTTCATTGGTAGCACACCAGCGCTGTCACCTACGGAGTCTACTTTTATCCCTTTTAAGAGAAGCACTTCTGGTATTTATCTCTCTCTGTGAAGGTGACTTAGTAGAAAAAATACCTTTAGTCAGTATCTCTTTGGCTATATTAGTATGTTATGAGGTGTCTGGACTTTGGACCAGGACTTTGCGGGTTAAACCTGGTTTTGTGAGCGCTTAACGATCCAACTTCCCTCAGACCATATGCTGGAAGTTGGTTTTTGTAGCTCCATTTGTCTGAATGCCTTGAGCTTCTGATGGGCCAGATGACATAGCTCGCTTGATGATTTTGGCTGCTGTATCAGTTATAAGCTTCCTCGTTCCTTTAGGAATGCCCAGGGATGCAAGGCATTGATTGACTATGTATTGCAAAAACCTCTGCCTCCTACCTTCTATTGAAAGTAGTATATAGACCATCCTCTGTTTATAAAGTCAGCCACTAGATCCTGGTATTTGCACGTCTTTCTAATATGCATTGAATAGGCTTCTCCATAGGGACTCTAAGCTCTATAATAATAATGATTTCCAATATAATGCGCACATACTCCGCCCTACAGGAGGCTCACGGCGCGATTGCCAATTATTATTACGCTGCCAACAGGAAATAGTCACAATCATTTTGCTTCATCTGAGGTGGAGCTGGCTAGCGCACAATCCTATCTGCACTTATATTGTAATACCCCCATAACAGCTCCCCAAAGTTCGCTTGGGTCGAAGAGGCAGTCGCGACTGCTAAGTATCTTGCCCAAGGACACCAAACTCGTTGGCTATGGCGGGGATCGAACTCACGCATTTTAACGGTGTCACTAGTCCTGCGCTCTTCACCGGACCACAGTGCTTTCTCTATTAAGGATACGTCGTGTTTGGTAGAAGAGATGGTGACATCTTTATATTTTCTGGTCCTTGGAAATATATGAAGAATTGGACCATTTCAAAGAAATCGGAGCATTTCGGAAATTTGTACCCAGGATGACCTGAACCTTAACCCACAGATAGGGCAACTATACCTTTTTGATCCTTAGGGATATTGCAAAAATGTCGGTATAGATTCAGTTACAATAATATACCTACTTTATATTTCCCTCGTACAAGCATTGCCTCCCTGCGAATGCATGTTCCCCGCTACTAATACATTTAAACTTTTTGGATGTTACCTCTCCATCATTCTAAGTAAGTAACAACACCAAAATCGTTTCAGAAATGATTAACAAAGATTTTAAAACAAAAAAACCCTTATTTTATTAAATTTTTAAAAATATTGTTGAAATTATTGAGAATAAATTGCCAATTAAAGGAGCATTTCGTGACCACAGTCTCGTCCCCGACTTACCTAAAAAAAGTTAGATTTTCATATATTCTGAACCGTTACCATGTAGATCCATGTGTGCCACATCTTACGTGCAAATTGCGATCTTATCTGTAAAAAATTCGCAATTGTGTATTTTCTGTCCGTAAACGGCCATAAAGTTATAGCACAGTGGTCTATGGCACCGTGGAAATGAGCATTTGTTCATAACAAAACCGCAAAGTCGGGATCGGCTAAAAGCTGTGATAATCTTTTCTCAAGGATATCTAGTGACAAATGAATGAAACAGAGGTGCTGGAATCATGAATGCACTTTTAAGTGCAATGTGACTACATCTGATGACTACGTCCCATATATCAGACGTGTTCGTCAGCTCTATTCCTAAACCTAAGGCTTTTCACATTGAGCCGATGATCGATCGAATTTTGCGATGGATAACGTATTTGAAGACTGATGCAGATTTTTCTTTAACTATTACTGCGCAACCCCTTAACATCGGACCGCCAATGGCATTCTTCGCGGTATTATTCCTGGAACAAATTACTGGCTGTGACCCGTATGATGTCACAAATTTTCAATCCAGACGCCATATTTACGAGTGCGAGTCCTCGAAGCAAAACTACAAAAATTGAATAAAATTCAATTTTCTGGTTGCGTTATAGTAACTGGTTCACGTCAAAAACAATACTCTATTTTGAATTTAAAGCCACACTTTTCTGACTTTTCACTATTTGTGTTTCAATACGCTCATACTCATATTGATTTGTCATATCCACAGGCATGACTTGTGTTTTAATGAAGTCTCGTTCTACCTTTTTCAAGACCAAAATAAAACTAGTATTATTTTATTAATTCCGTTAAAGTCAACTTACCGACTTATATGCATACATAAAACATTTTAAACTGACAAGAAAGCCATATGTAAAGTTGCCAGTTGAATGAAGCGCGCGTCATGACAAAAGTATGGAATCCCCATTTATCAGAATATATGTCAAACAAATTCCAAGCGATACTTGTTTTTACAAGGCCAACCTGTGTGTACTCTGTTTTAATAATTTCTGCCAGAGGTAGTATACACCACCGAATAAAGCTCTTAGACCTGTGTATTCATGAAATCAGAAGACAGGATAACCACTTTCTCAAGTTGACTTACCGATAATATAAGAAAATTCACAAGAAATACTCTTTGCCTACAGTTTATAAATGCCCTCTTTGAATACATATTTGAATGACTACCAGAAGGACGTTATGGCAAGCAGCAATCACGTTTGTGATTCGCATGAAGCCTTAAAATCAATTGATATAAGTATGTACCTTTCAATTTATTGAAATTCTATTTTGATACTGGGAATTGAACTTGAATTAATTAATTTTTGGTTCTTTTGCTAGGAGTTCATTGGTATTTCCAAAAAATATTGTGTTTTTGAAATAAATCTACTCGCACATACTATCCAAGAATACACAAATGGAACGACATTGCGTCCAATGAAGGCGATGCTGTCCCGTATATATCATCTGATATCTTGGTTCTTCATTATCTATTCATCTAATTAGCCACAGTAGTAGAATAATAATTACAGTTGGCTCACGTTCATAGTCGATAAACAGTATATTGGAGAGGGGATACGAAATTGAGTCAGTTACAGACACCGTTTGTCTTTTTTTTTTTTTTCAACTTGGAGATTGAGGCGCACTTTGACCGAGGAAACAATTCCATTTATATCTGCATACTGGCAATATTCCCTAAGTTGCCGAGGAGCGTTTGTGAGAAATTGTTTGCAATAAAAGAGTTTATTTTCACCTGTTTTCCTCCATTTGTGATTACAAATATCATTTTATTTCTCTATTTTACTTGAGAACAGATTCTCACGGAAAAGTAATTTGTTGTTATGGAGGGAAAAAAGGAATTCCCCTAGTGCTTTATTGAGACCATCCCAGGTGTTATGTAGAGATCCTGCTAGATGAGCCAAGTGCAATAAATCGCTTGGTATTTTCCAAGTTATTGTGTCCATGATGCAAAATGGAGTTTTCCATGATGTCATAAATGTAAGATGATGCAATTCATATGATGTCATTTGTACGAGATCCAATTGGACAGTGTTAGGCTATGTTCAGTACGATGATTTGTTATAGTTTTAATTAAGTTAGGCGAACGACCACAGAAAACATAAATACAGACATATAATAGAGAACTTTGCCAGTAGTTTAGTTGTGATCTCCAGTATCTCAATTGATAGATACCACAGGGCCGCATGTGCAAGCTAGAGCTTTTTTTAAATTAAAAAGTGATTCTGTTTTGTGTCCTAAAAGTGGACATATAAATTATTAGGTGGAAATAACTTGGATGATTGTACTGCGGAATATTAGTGTCGTCGAGGGACAACTCAGTCGACTTGAACTGCTGGCCAGGTCATCTTCAAGAATTGTGAAGATACCCATATTTTCCCTGGATTTATATAGATTTGCACGGTGGTCATTTTGAAGTCTTCGTTGTGAGAACATTTCATAGTTGAACTGCAATTGCTGTTAGTGGACATTAGTAACATTATAGTAATAGATCAGTAAGGCATTGAACCTATAATTGTGTGTTGGACATTTCCCCCCCCAAATTCTTGAGCAATCATTTGATTAAAATCATGATAAATTACGTGTTATCATATAAATTCAGATCACTTGTGCCACAAGGCTTTGTGTTTTAAAGGGATTTATGACCGTGGCGTCCACGAGGCCTCGTAACATCCCATTTTTTAACTTCACATGGATCCCACAGTGCATAATAATATTGCTTGCTGATTCAGCGTAGAAATGTTGGAAAATTCAAGATCAACCTCCAACCATCAACCACAAACGCAAAGAGTTGAATGTCTCAGTTTAGACTGTGGGACACGTCCTTCTATGCTGTTGTTTTGTTGTCCCCAGTGGGCTGGTGGAAAAAACACGTGTAAATTCATAATAAATTTTTACATTCACATAACCGTCTCATCCCGCAAATAAAACTTGCACATTTTCTTGAAAATGAAAAAAAAGATGTCACCTCAATTTCCTTTCCCT
This sequence comes from Ophioderma brevispina, assembly GCA_023653785.1. Taxonomy (NCBI): domain Eukaryota; kingdom Metazoa; phylum Echinodermata; class Ophiuroidea; order Amphilepidida; family Ophiodermatidae; genus Ophioderma; species Ophioderma brevispina. The sequence goes on from JAMKCH010022147.1 coordinate 54,858, forward strand.
AATATCAGTGACCAATGGATACACATAGACTTCAGCCGGGAGCTAAAGATATTCAACAATCGGCCCGGTATGCGGTGGAGAAAAACACTTTTCATCTGGGAGTGCAGGGCCATTGTTATAGTGTCTCGCAATTGAAACTATTTCAGGTGTTATCACCTCTCCGATCTAGACTGAGTATTTTTCATGACGTAATCACAAAATACTTATCCTCATTTACAAATAAGTAAATCTTGAGCCTTCTATAGTGCGTGTACAATAACATCTGGAATCTTTTCAACTGCGTGGCAATATAGCAATGGCTCCGCATACCGGACCGATTGTTGAATATATTTAGCTCCATTGTTTGTCCATTGTATTCTGTTCACAATATCTCCAGTTAGGGTTTACCGAATCATCAAAATATCAAGTGGAAAAGCATAGTTTTAATTTTAATATTTTTAGTTTGATGTTTAGTTATTTGGGACAGTCTGTACATTAACTAGAAGGAAATTGGTTTTCCGTGGAAATTTTTCTGACTGAAAGACATTCATTTGAAACAAAAATGTATTTATAATATGCTGAAGCGTAAATTATATTAGCCTGGTATTTCGCTTAAAATGTTGCCTAGCAGTTTAGGCTGTTGACATTCAAACCAAATAAACGTTGAGCAAAGCTCTTGACTAATCTGATTGCAGTGTGGTTGATATTAACAGATTTTAAATCTGCATTACAAATTGCAGTTTTTAATTTTGGAAAGGAATGTTTCTATTTGAATAATGGCACATTTCTTCAATGATTCTGAACACATACACCGATCATCCTTGGAAATCCTTGGTTGATACAAAAGAAAAAGTGGGGTCTTAACTTGTCTAACTTCTCACGACGGTTGATTTGCTATAGTTATTATTTAGTGACTCAAGATGCACTTTCATCTGTCAGGTTTAATAAGCCTAAGAATGTCGGACATGCCCAGCTTTACACTTTAAACTTATGCACCTTCCTGTCGACTCCTAAGAATATCCGTAGCAAAATTGGAAACACACATAATTCACAATTGCGCCCCTTATATGGTTTTAACTACCGTAGCAAATCATATCAAAATGGATAAGAATTAATGCATTTTTCTCTTTTTAGGCAAAATGAATCAAATATAGCAAGTTGTGGTATTCGTCATAAAGGAGAGGTATCTTGTGAGAGCTGTGTGCATATAGGAACATGTTACTTTGACTAATTTCAAAGCACTCTTTGTAGGTAGCTTTGGGAATATACCTAGCTCTCTATTGTTTGTCTGCCCTTTTCCGTGTCCACTGTTAAAACAAGTGAACTTCGCTCGTATTACGTACGGAGGCATTTCTCTGACGCGTCTGGATTTGAGAATCCCGGTCGAGTTAATGCCATCTATCAAGATGGAACTGTGGCGTGGTTCAGCAGAGAACAAATTTATTTTGTCTTGTCTATTTGATGGGAACTAATCTTTCTGTGATTACCACCGTTTTCAGTATGATAGCATTACAGCCATCTCCAGGGATGACATCGATCTCATTTTGTGCATGCACTATTATGACATGATTTCTATTTTAATTTCTATGAAAGGTCGTCTGTGTCGCCACAAAATGTACTCGCTTACAGGGATAATACAAGATTGTTTAAAAGCTTTTATTCTTTGAAGTGGATTTGAATACCCATATAAAATAGAGGTGCAAATTTTCATGTCGTTTTATTTTTAAAATAGAACTACTATACGATATTCCGCCCTATCTTGACCTTGCTCTTAACGTAAGCATAATTTGTTATGGTTATCTGTAAACTAGTTTTGTTCATCCAATTAAAAGATTAACTTCGAGAACAAGAAATATCGAGGTATCCATGTCTGTTGAGTTCTGGACCAAATCCATACTCAACCGGCGGGCATTTTTCGGTTCTGCCCGGTTCCAGGCGCTTCATTTAATCCGCACAATCTTCTGAATCCTTTAATCCGATTAAGTAATTCAGCTAACTCAATGAATTAATTGATCCCCGCGGAACCGGTCAGAACCGGAAAACGCCCGCCAGTTGAGTATTGAATTCGCCCCTTCCTGTTTTTTTCCCTTCTCGGTCAGCCGTCTTGTCACCAGTTAACATAATCGTCTTAGTAACGTAAAGCAATAGCAGCGCATCTTTGAAGAGCGCCTCCAATTTAAAAACAAATTGAAATTTTTGCACAGTAGTATTGGTAATCGTCTAGTAAACTATACCTGCGAATGGTATGCTCAAAAGTGTGTATTTGTCATAAAAGAAGCGATTTTGTAATTAGAATCGACATATCCGATCGTAATTTAACGGCGGAGCTTGAAACGCCAAATTTCTATCCGTCCATTGAGAAATAGTGCCACCTCACTAAAATGACCTCTAACTGAACCAACTAAACAACTAATTGATGAGCATAGACAGCGTAGACACATACTTTCATATTGAAAGGACGTTTCCAGCAGCCGTTGAATTATTATCGGAGATATTAATTATTCTAATTACAAAATTCCTTCTTTTGCAATACATAGACAAGTTCGAGCTTTATCGTCACAGGTATAGTTTACTAGCTAATTACCAATGCAATTGTGCAAAAACCTCAATGCTTTTTTGTGTCGTCTGCAAGAATTGCAGAAGGCACATAGGGATTACTCTGGTCGTATGTCTGTGTATCTGTGTGTGTGTGTCTGTGGTCAAAATGTTAACCCTTAATATATTGCATGCCGTATGAGTTCCGTAAGGGCTACGATGATGTAACTTGGTGGAAAGGAGGGGCGGGGTGGGGTGGGGTGACATGTTGGTGACCTAATGTGACCTTCGTAACCTCATGTGACCTTTGGCCCCATTCACAAACCGCGACGGCATACGACACTCGCGGTCCGGGGACCGCGATGTATTTTTTAATTAAGGGTCCCTCAAAATATGCGCTGGTATTGCTTAAAGGCTACGGCTAATTAATCGAAGTTTAATGAATCATTCGACCGTTGTCGAACTAAATATTAAAGATTTATTCAAAAGGAATAAATTTTACAACTGATTACAACGTATATTTTTCTCTGTTTTAGGGCTATCACCAACATATGCTTTAATTCCAAAATCTCATGTGAATCTCACTCACTCTGGAGTGAATCATTCACTCTGAACCTACAACAGTTTTGTGTTGTAAAGGGACCTATAGAACCATGTCGGCTTGAATGCTGGACAACGTTTTCTTCAGGGGCCATCTAACCTCCCCACCACTGTATCAGATCTTCCATTCTGACTGGATACTGCATCGGTGACTCTCCACCTGTCGCTGCCTGGAAGCAAGTCGAAAACACAATTGCACGACGCATTGAAGTTTGTCAATAGACCATTTGCACAATATTGCATCTCGTATTGTGCCCATTTCCATTCGGGAACTTGTACCAGCCTCAAGTCGGCTAAAAATGTACGGTTTTGAGCGTACATAGAATACCAGAAAACTTACCCTATCTGTGACGTTGCACTATAGTTGTGTAATCGTCCGGCAGGTGACAAGTAGGGCACAGTTACGATCTAAAATATCACTTTTGTCGTGAATTTCAACACCAGTGCCTCGATTGTTTTTTGTTCCTTGGATATTCTTCTACATTTGTAAGATTAACTTCACGTGAAAAGGTACTTTGTATTGTAATTTTAGGCACTGTTCGGCGACGCGAACGAACAACAAATTTTTTTGTAAACATGAACTCTGGTACAAGATGCATTTCGGGATCGTGCAAATGGTCTATTGTGTCACCATGGTATATAGCAATGGCTCCTATCATCATTGGGTGTCCTGGTCAATTGACCATTAAAATCGTCAATGACAAGATGCTTGTCGTGTTTTTTCACCTTCACCAAATGATCTTTAAAAGCTTCCTTTTCGCACGGATCTCCTCTGTTTGGCTGGGAAGCAGGCTTGACAAATGGCTATTCTATGTATGGTAGCTTATTATTTTTATATTTCAAGACCAGTAGACGTTGCCGTCTACTGGTCTTGAAATAGGTTTTCTCTGACTGTAGTTGTGAATTATCATTCAAATAGTTAATTTTTATTTTTAACTTTCAACAGGAGTCGTACCGGAAACAACCTCGGACAAGTCCACAGAAGAAACAGTGGCGAACAGATATAAATTTCTAGACCAGGTAAGTTTAATGTATAGGTAGAAATAGTGGTGCAGTCGTAACGACGGGTTGGGAAGCAGCAAGTCCTCGTGATCAAAATATACGGCACGCCTCGGCAGATACGGCACGCCTCGGTGAACATATATCTTTATTATAAAAGTTTTTGATGATTTAGTGTAATTTCTTAATCCCCCTAAAGCTATTAATTGCAAAGTTCAAAATAGCGAAAATGGAAAAAAATAACGACGAAATTCTTTCCGTGCTATTAATGGTTATAAGTGCAAAGCACATTACTATTCTCTCCAAAATGGTAGCCCAATCATTGTCAATACTAGTCAATTGTGTTTTTTTTATCATTAGATCATTGGAACCCGTAGGAATTTGTACTCAGGGCAGCTATTGGAGTTAGCGCCTTTTGGAATTAAACTCTTCATATATTGATTGATCTCAACAACTTACACCAAATGGTTATAACCATATCTGCGATATAAATATTATGCAGATAATCTAAATCATGCGATCCGATCAAATACCAGTACGACCATTTAATGACATGCCATGGAATAGACTAAAATTCATATGTTTAACATTTATTCGCCCTTTTGCTTGTACTCTTTTGGGGTTAAAGAGTGTAACTGATGAGTTCGACATTATTATCCACATGAACGGAACCGTTCTAGCTTCATAGCATACTGATATATACAAATCTATTTAAATTGATCTCTTAATATGAAAGTGATTCTTTCTTTATTTGACATTTTTATAACTAAGGAGAAAAAAACATAGCATCCCCGAGACATGTATCCGTTATCCGTACTTAAAATACGGAGTTTTTTTTACGTTGATCAGTCGAGTAAACTCATCTTATTTTTATTTTGTTTCATGTGAACGGTGTGTTGTTTGAACGCGCCAGACTCGGCAATAATCCTTCAATGCGATTTCAAACCATTCAAGGACGATATAGCGGTTATATGCAGAATTGTATTATGAACATGTGTCCACGCGGATTTTGGCATAGTTTTTTCCTAAAAGCAATATTTTCAGCTTAAAATAAAAGTTCATGTAATGTGCTAAATACATCAAACATAATTGAGTTATTAAAGTGGAAAGCCATTCAGAAGACCTATGTCAGGATATTTTTTTCATTTTCCTCTAATATTTTAAGATTTGTTTACAGTTAATAAACAGTAATAACCTTAATAAGCATGCCACCTTACAAAATCAACTTGAATATTCTTTATTTGATTTGATATTTTCTTGATTAAGAAGGAAGGAAAGAGTTCCATATGCACCCCCTTTAAAATTCTACAGGAAACAAATTCTTTTTATATATGGCCTTACAATAACAGATACCCTAACCCTAAGGCCAATAATAAAAAAGAATTTGTTACATGTAGAACTTTGAAGGGGGGGGTACATATGGAACTCTTGCAAGAAGGGAAAATAGAACCGCCATTCAAAAGCCATCTTTGAAACCATCCCGAGACCTGTATCCGTACCTAAAATACTGTTTTATCCTTTTTTATTCATCAGTCGAGTAAAACCATCTTATTTTCAAGTTTCATGTGAACGTTGTATTGTTTGAACGTGCCAGGCTCGACTCGGCAATACTACTTTAACAGTTTAATGCGATTTCAAACAATCCAAGGGCGACCGGCGCGGTAGGAAATGAAAGGGAACGCTGCGAATAAAATATATACCGCCTACAAAAAAGTACAGGAATATATTATTGATAGAGTGGAGTTTCCAAACCAATCCCTAACATCTGCTATATCGATTATAAATCCTCATGTAAGTTGATTTAAGCTTTTCTTTGAAGTGAATGCAAGGCTTTATTTGCCAAAGAAATTCTAGCTCTTGCAGACCCAAGGTTAGGGGAATTAATACGATCAGGAAAACGGACCCATACCCTATTTTGCACAAAATACCCCCTTTCTCTGCTCGGGTGACCTTGAAACACTATCTGTGTACATCCCACATGAAGCATGATTCAGGGGTCCTTGTGACCCATTTTGGTGTTTATAGCTCTTGAATTGCGGGAAAAGAAGGATTTTCTATAGATTTTGCACCAGAATAATATTTCTCTTCAAATGACTTCGAACCCAAATCTATTTACACCCCATATTTGACAGACTCAGTGGTCCTTTGAATTGAATTTGGTTCAAATTTACCCAAGCGTGTGACACGTTGCAGCCCATTTGGGGTGGTCAAAGACCATGAAACCATCCGGATCGGTCAAGAGTACATGAAGTCAGGCGGCCTAGTTTCAAACCCAACCCAAACTTTGAAACCTAACCCTAGCTTTTAAAACCCAGCCCTGCTCGAAACCTAACACTAGCTTTTAAACCCAAGTCTATTTCAAAACCTTACCCTAGTTTGAAACCCTCGCACAAATGGGCAGGAGCACCGGCTCCGTGTTTTTTTGGAGATATGTCATCTAATGAGTTTTCAAAATCCCCATTACATATACTTGTGCAGGGACTGATTTTGGCAGTATAGAATTTGTGTGTCATCGAAAACAAAGAACAGGTGGCGCATACTCCTTGTTTGGTTTCAAAATTTCGAAAATCCTCATATTAGAATTTTTGCAGATCGGTGTTTCATTGAAATAACGGGTGTTTTTTAAATTTCCTAAATTATATCCCTAACATATTTTTTCTAAGAATTAAACCAGCTTGATTTAAAAAGGTCAACGTGATATTTTAGGTATTCTCTGGAATACCTTCCATTTAGGTTGGGAAAATAATTAAAAAAAAATTCGAAAATTAAAAAAAACATCTAAAACAAATTACTACTGTCTTGAAACTGAGCAAAATATGTGGATGAAAGTTTAATCCTTACCATAGTCAATTTTGTACTAAATTGATTTAGGGGATTTGACTTTATTGTCATTTTCTTAAGACCATTTTATCCGATGACCTACCATAAGGCGGTTGTATGAAGAATTTGAGATAAACATCAAGGCCACGCTGATTTCTTTTATCTAAATGCAATATGTTCAGCTAAAATTAAAATTTCATGTGCAAATGCATCAACATAATGAGTTATTAAATGGGAAAATCATGTATTTGGGTGAAGCCATTCAGAAGACCTATGTCAGGATAACGTTTTCTCAATTTTCAGATTTTACAGTGTTAATAAGCAGTGATAATCTATTACTCAGCATGCCACGCTACGAAATCAACTTTGAATATTCTTCTTTAGTTGATTTTATTTTCTTTCCGTTACCTGAAATACAAAATTCTTCGTTAACATTACATCGTGTAAACCCACTTATGTGGCACAGTGTGGTTTGTTTGAACGCTCAGATTCGGCAATATTCTTTTAATGGCTCTTAAACAATTCAAGGAACTTAATAACCGGTGGGAATTACAGGGAACGATACGATTCAAATATTACCCCCCTAAAAATACAGAAAAAAAAGTACAAGGACATCATGTTGATGAATTGGAATTAAATATACCTACAGTTTAAAACCATCCCTCACCTCTACTGTACTCGATTTTACTCCTGATTAATAGATTAACCTTTCTTTGAAGTGAATGCAAGGCATTAGTAGCCAAATAAATCCTAGCTCTTGTAGACCCAAAGTTAGGAGCATTCATACTGTAAGGCAGTGTCTTCCATACGAGTACAGAACACACCCATATCCTATTTTGCATAATTGCCCCCTATCTCATCTCAGTGAATCTTGAAACAATATCTTTGTATACTCCCTATGGTGTTTATAGCTCGTGCATTGCGGGAGAATAATTTTATAGATTTTCACATATTTCCTTCAAATGACCTTGAATCTCAATAATAGTACACGCCATGTTGCGGGTAGAGCAGTGTTCTCTGGATCTATTTTGAATTTGGTTAAAATTCGCCCCAGCGTTTTTGGCAAAAGTGGCATTTTTAGAGCAGGAGCTAAATCCTGTAAAAAAGGGGGCTCTAAAAAGCGAATTCGTTCAAGTCCCTACATCCATAGGTGTGATGCCTCGGAAAATTTATATTGACCTTCTACACAGCCTCACCATGTAGTTAGTGTGAGTCAAATTGTGGTATCCACTTTTTTTGCTAGATAAGATGCACTACTTAGACCTTTTACTGCTCAAAATTAAGGGGTAGGGGTAGCTTACAAGACAGTTTCTCCTCTGCTGACATATTAATATAAATGATTATGGTATAAATATACATTATGTCTTAGCCCCTTTCCAGATTAGGGTCAACTAATTACTTTTTTAATGAATGACATGGCATAACCCTCGATCAGAGGTCATGCGTCCATGCGATGACATATTGCCCAGAATCCCACTCATCTGAAGGATCGAAAAGCCATGAATTGCGATGATATTTTTTGTCTGCAAGTGTTCTTGCATCATTCTTGATTATTTTGTTTTTTCACTAATTCCGTATTTTTTACATAATTTACAGTATTAAGCTTGCTACATAGGCCCTGTATTTTAATAACTTTATCATTCTCTAAATTCAGCTATGGGAAATTGGAATTAATTTGAAAAACAATTGGTTCCCAAAGCGAACCCAAAAGTATACAAAAACACAATGAAAACAATTGAATTAACCACTTCATCTTATCGAAACAAAACATAAGCATCGTACGCAGATTCATTGGAAGGGTTGCGGTACTTCGAAAAATTGACCTTTTTCGAAAAAGTTGACCTTTTTTGGTAAAAGTGGACCTACCCCCTAAAATGGTCTTTTTTGGACTTTTTTATCAAAAATTCCACCAAAAAAGTGGCCTTTTTGGCCTTTTTGTGGAATTTAAGGGTGGCGTAAAGGCCTGATGATAAGATAATAATAATAATAATAGGGAGGCGGTATTAGTATTCAACGACCCCCAACCAACAATTGTGTCATATAGTATCATGAAGTTACTTTTATTTCACTTCACTTCACATCATTATAAACGGTATTAGGGAAGGAAGCCCAGTTTTAGAAGCAGGAGGAAACCAGAGAACCTGGAGCAAACCCAGAGTCCGAGTATGGACTGGAACCCAATCGCCCTTGAATCGCAGGGACCACAGTGGGGTACTAAGCGAGGGAATACCCAGCTGCGCTAACCCACCCATAATAACTAATAGAAATAATAATCTACATTAACGTTTTACAAGGTGGGGATGACAACATAGACATAATGCGCAGAAAATAAACTTAAGCTTACTAATAAGTAGGCCTATATGTCACTGCGAATGACATTTGGCTTTCCATACTAAGGAAGTCGGTTCTCTATTATAAAGGCCTGATTCAACACTTTCATAGAAGAATCAAAATGCACGGTCTTGGAGTGACTTTATAGCTATTGTACAAATTTGAGATTCTCAGAGCAGAGCTATTTGGAGATCGGCTGCTTTCAAACCACTGCTGCTATATTCCCCTATTTCTTTGCATTTTTCATTATTCCTGCTTTCTGGATGGAAATCATTCTGAGTGAGTCGTTCTGGAAATACATTTCACGGTGAAATCACATAGATATTGCTGGAGTAGTAAATGAGATAGAAAACCAAAAGGAGGACTAGTATGAATAAGCAAAGAGGTTGCACTTCAACGTTGGTTTAGTGACAAGCCTCATTCAGCGCATGACCAACAGCAGTTGAAAGAGATGTGCAAATGGAGAGTCAGTTAAGGTCAGCCGGAAATAAAGCAAACTTCGCAGATTATTAAAGCAGGCTTTCGCCATTGGCTGCTGGAGCATATCCCCGCCTACCTATTTTTTTAAAAAGCAATACCACAGCAATAAGTAACTCTATCAATTTGAGGTCTGCAATTTCACATGGCCTATGTTCCATGCTTCCACAAGTGAGTTCAATAAGTTAAATTCAGGCAGAAGGCCTTGTGAAATCGGTCAGGACTTTTCTCGCCTTTAATACATGATCATGGCTGGAAAGCTGTAAATGGTATGCTGCAACCTTTATTGATGATGAGGATCCAGCATATCGTGAACTCCTAGAGCTGTTCATTCGGGCATTTTAGTCCAAAATCAATATCATCCCTAGAGCTGTTAATTCAGCATTTGTCAAAATCAATAGCGAAATATCCGTATCTAATCAGCGAATGGATTCATTGTCCGGGCCAACTATGGCCTGGAACAGGGGACCCGCTTGATCACGCTGATGAAAGTCGCACTGACCACGCAATGAGGTGGCCCCGTTCGAAACCATGCCAGCCCTGAGTTTCGCCGGGCTGACCCACGCTTTTCAAGGCCACAAATCCCTTGGCTGGCCTGATGTGCTGCGACAAACCACCCCAGTTCAAGACAGGCGGACAGTTCATTCAGACTGCTCATCGTCGATCCAGTAGAACCCAGCACGCACCCAGCACCGAGCAAGCCAAAGCAACAGCCGATGCATGCAAAGTGCCAAGGATGGACTCAACCCATGCCCCTGCGAGCGCGCCCGAAGAAGCCAACTTGAACCGATCGCTGGCAGGATTGGCAGGCCTGATGTGACACGCAAAACAAGCCACGTCCACCGGTCGCCAAAGCGTTTCCCGTACGACAGCCCTTCTCCATCCAAAGTGATGCCTTAGTGAAGCCGTTTGCAATGTGGAAACAAGAGTTGACAGTATTGGGTTTGTTGCAATTTCAGTGCCATTAGTGGAAGAACTGTTGACAGTGACCATGTCCTCCCTGCAAGAGGAATTGGCCCGCATTCCTATTGCGCTCTCCTGCTCAGTGAATCGTAACTTCCATGGCTTATCGTTGCCAGTGGACAAGTAGTTTTACTGATGTAGGTGGGTATAATGAATATCAAGTAATCTTGTTGAAACTGAATCACCTTAAATGAATACCCATTCTTTTGATTTATCTGAATTGAAAGTATCGTTTTTAGCAGATCCTTACGCAGGATTTTTAGGGGGTGCGGGACCTTTTTTGGAAAAGTATATAGGACCTAACCCCCCAAAATGGTCTTTTTTACTTTGTTTGAACATCTCATCACCAAAATTGAACTTTCTAAGAATTTTTCTCTCGTTTTAACCTTTGTATCAAAGAAATCACCAAATGTGGACCTTTGGCCCATTTTGCGGAAGGGGGGGGGGGCACTGAACTCCTGCCCCCCCCCCCAGCCCACACACTCGTATGGGCCGTGGGTTTGAGATTGACATCTTAATCACAGTCAAATTTATTCTTAATCACTGTCAGTTTATTCAAAACTAAATTTCCATTATAGTGTTCCTTATTAGTTATCTCCCTGCAAAATAAGGGGAAATTGGTACAAGATCAATGACCTTGCCCAGTCGCATTGTTTTAACATCGAAAAGTCATGGATTTAATATAATCTATCAGATATTATTATAGTTGTAAATTGATACCATAATAATGAGTATTACTCTACTGACAGAAGAAATTGTCCTTCAAAATACCCCACCCCTTAATTTTGAGCATTTACGGGTATAGTAGTGTTAAGTATACAACATTTTTGACAAAAAAGTGATACCACAATTTGAACTACCACTAACTAGCCTGGTGATGCTGTAGGGGTCCATACTAACTATCTATGGGATCAACCTTGGATGTATGCCACTTAAACAACACATTTTCCCAGGTCCCCTCATTGCTATTTGAAGCCACTTCTGTATTGCACAGAAGAAAAATAACAGACCAGATACAAGAACCAGCCGTGCCAAAGTCACCGGCTGGTTTAAGAAACCGACCAGATACCAATACCAACCGTGCCTCAGGCCCCGACCGTTGGTTAATACTATGGCCCCGTTTCATTCGGGCATAGTAAAAACAAAACATTTTTTCACCATTAATACAATTATTGATTATGATTGACACATTTTCTGTTCTTCCTTTCAACCGTTAAAGGGGAACAACTCTATACATTCATCAGACCCAATTCACAGAAAGCATGGAACCTGTTATAACTGGTATATGCTATTCAGCAGGTACCTTTTATAACTGACTCAATGTATACCCTGCATACAGTGCTATACAGCAGGTACCAGTGGAACGGTTACGGGTTCCTATAACGTATTGTAACACGCGTATTTCCTCCAACCATGGACTTAGTAATGTGTCTCTTACTCTAAAATATATGGAAATACATTGATTTTAAAAAGGCCATGGTTGGATTCGAACCTGTGACACCTGCGTTATAAATCGCGCTCTTATCTACTACACTAGCGATGGGGGATGTGGGAAGTGATGATTTTATCCTACTAAGCTTTAACTGAATAAAGCGATAATACTATTGTGATATGGATCACTGATGCACGGGGTGAAGCCCATTCAAAACCAGTCGTCCGCTGCTGGGCGCTGACATTTTGAATATTGCCGGAATATTATTAGTTTGGGTGTTTATCACATAATGTCAATGCGATACAATCACGCCAAAATTCATGTTGTTGGATGTTGGTGCTATTGGTGGTTAAATTTGTCTTACCATGCCACACAACGAATGAAATGACACGTCAGTCGTCTTGATTTAATAAACCGCCTCAATGAAATACATCATTTTCCAACCTAAGCGCGCATTGCATTCTTAGAAAAAAGAGTATCTGACACACATTATCCAGGTGGGCACTATTATATACCACCTGGCCACCTCTACTCTTTCTCAATTTGTATCAACTACCGATAGTTATAGCAAAGCGGCACCCACAGTATGTGTAAGAAGCGGAGGCAGCCTTGGCTTTCTACTGTTTGGTACTCTATGTTTTTTTGTGGTCGGCACAACATTCGAGACGATGAATGTCTAAAGGTACGTAACGTTTTGCCTCTCTATCTAATAGAACCTCTTTGACTGATGTCATGGATACATTGAATCAGTTATAACATGTACCTGCTGAATGTCAATAGCATTTACCATTATAACGGTTCCTGCTATGTGATTGGGTGTTATCAGCATATTATATATATCTATTATATTATATTATATATATATATATCTATATATATATATAGCTATATATATATATAATATATACCGTTCAAATAGAAGTAATTTTCATAGTCTCAAACAGTCCCTCTAAAAATACAAGTATTAATTCAGTGTTCATAGGTGAATCATTTTGACTTTGGGTGACTAGCCTGTGCCCCCTAGTAGGGTTATAACCGAGATCCCATTCTAGAAGTTCGAGGAAGAAGTTTGAATATTTTTCTACTATAGTTTTAAAGGGTGCGCTGAATCAAATTTTTGGGTCCACCTCTGGGAAATGTGGGGAACTTTGTAAATAAGGGGATAAGTTGTACAGGATAAATTTTGAAATCAAGTCAAATTGTGTTTAATGGTAAATACCATTGTATTTGTCTCTTATAAGGATTAAACAAATGGTATAGTTTGTCTAGGTTCTGACCTTTAGTTTATACATGTACGCCCTATTAAGGTTCAAGTCATCCTGGGGTAAACGTTACTCAGTGCTCCGATTTTGTTTAAGAAACCGGTGTCAATGTTGTCCCTTATTTTACAATTTTTGGCATTTGATTTCGTATTAGTGGGCAAACTTTAACAGGTTCTCATGGTCTATAGGGGTCACCAAAGACTTGAACTCTTATTGTATCCAGAGCTGTCACCACAAAGATTGAAATTAATTTTTTGCTTCAGGATGCCATGGCAATAATTTTGCCAGCCGGTTATCACCAAAATCTGCGCATTGGAATTTTTCGCCCCAGAATGACTTTGAACCTTATCAGGGCTGTAGCAATGTAACTAAAGGCGCAACCTAGTACAACTATACCTTTTTTAATCCTTATAATGAGACAAATACATTAGTGTACATTTAAACACAATTTGGACTTTGATTTCAAATTTACCCCTGTTACTAATGTTACCCCTTATTTTACAAGTTTTCCCCACATTTCCCAAGGGTTGGACCCAAACATTCTGATCAGCAACTAAAACTATAGACAAACATCTTCAAACCTTCTTCCCCAAAACTTCTTGATGGGATCCGCGTTATAAACCCTACTACACAAAACAACACAACGCCAGAGTGCGCAAGTAATCATGCGTTTCCTCCATATGAAGCACAAATAATAACATCACAACAGCTATTCTTATGATGAAATGCTCGGCTATGCAAAACATTTCCACGTGGCAAATTCATTGGCAGGATCAATTGGAATAGACAGATGCACAATTGGCAATTTGGTTGTAGGACGCGGATATCTTATCCTATTATAAAGTCAGTCAATAGCGATTTTTGGCGTGCTCCCGTCGCAAGCGGTACTCATACAATCGGCTTCTTTTTAGGCGCAGCAGCTAACTTGAAAAGAAGCCTATTGTAAGAGTACCGCGCGACTGGGAGCCGCACATCGCTAGTAGAAAACCATCTACTTCCCGTGAAAAGGGACTGGTCCAATGAATGGGCAGAAATACGTTTTCAACCAGTTTTTTTTGCTAATACACAGTATAGAACTACTACGGGCACTGGTTTCAAAGAAAGTAATCCTACGTGTTAACTTGAGCAAACGCACACGTCTTTATATAACATCTTGAATATATTTCCATTTCTAAATACACATGGAACCTGATGTTTGAAATAAGCCGCAATCACCGTCACAAAGAAATCTTTAGTTTACTGTATTCCCCAATTCAATTAGGACAACCCGTAGGCTGTTTCAATCACACACACCGGTGTAGAGCACCTGAAAGTGTTCCCCATGAAGGATTGTCCTAGCTACCATAGCGACATGCACGTAATAAACCGTGACCTTGTAGACGAGGCCATTTGGGTCCGTGCTTAAACAATGATGCATTCAGCAACTCAATTTGAGAGCAAATGGCGCTGATGTAGTGCACGTTTTTTAATAATCCATTGGTTACATGGCTCACGCCTTGGCTCATTCAGCCTGTTCCGAATTATGATTTGCCATAGAGTATAGGATATTTGGTATTGTTATCAATGTGTCATGGCTCGAACCAAAGTTACGTGATCCAGTTTGACCTGGCAACGGTCTTATTTTAAGTGCTCTACATCAAGCGAATAGGCAATGGGTGGTAGAACACTCAGTCACACGGACGCTGTAATTATATGACACCACGCGGCACTCTTTGGTGGGCCCGGCTACGTCCCATCCAAAGTCAAAATGATAGCAACATCCATGAACACTGAATGATACTCGATTCGCGCTGATATAGGGACAATATGTACTTTTTTACGGGTGAAAGCTGTTTGTGAGGGTCGCACGTCAATTCAAATTTGCAGCACTCCTAGTCCGTCCGTTCTTAATACTGTGTGCTCTATGGTTAATACCAACGTTCAGTGATTAAAACATAGAAGGTAACTGGTAAAAGTAACGTATGTTAAAATGCGAAATATTTCTTGTATACGGCAGGTGCGCTATTGAATCCTGAATATGATAACAATGGTTTTTGTGCTGTCCACACAGGTGATATGGGGCCTTATCATTACTTTCATACGTTACCTAAACTAATACGACTAATACAATAGTGAATACCCACTCATAGATGGTCAAATTTTGTTCTTTTATATATGGAAATGAACATTTTGGCCTAAACACATAAAAACGCAAACACAACTTCGTAATTAACGTTGCCTAATAAAAATCTAAATAATTCGGGAATTACTTTGTCAGTGTACATTTAAAAAGTTTTTAAGGACCATAGGCCCTACAGTATAAATATAACGTGTATAGTGCTCAGTATGCCTACAGATTCTTTCAATATGGCTCCACGAGGACACAGTGAAGATGTGAAGAATATCTTAATAAATCTGAGGGCGTTTAATTCCTAAACACAGTCTTTACAGTGAAGTGATGATGTAAATGATTATCAATTGTATTAAAACTGTACAAAGTTCAATTCAGAAAAGTACAGTAAACAAAATTAAGTTTTGTACTTGGCCGTTTTCCTTTCAAATCGCTTTCTATTGTTAGTCAGCGAAGCGATTGGATAGATTAAAATGCTTCTTCCCTATTTCACCGAATGGATATGACCCAAAACTTTCCCCCAGCTCCTATATCAGCGCGAATCGAGTATAATACTTTTATTTTTAGAGGGAATAGGTTTGTGAGACTGAAATTCTATTCGAACGGTCATATATGTATATAACCATATACTGATCGAATATTTAGGGTTTTGTTCCCCTTTAAACAAATTTGTTATCGTTTATCAAATAAGTCTTATCTTTCTCGCTTTCAATTGATAGTCCTCCCTGGTTCTTACAAAAAAAAAAAAAAAAAAAACAGAGAAAAAGTACTGAAAAATATTTTTCCGGAATGACTCAAAATTACTCAAAATGAGTGTCTGAGTCAATATAAAGTAATTCTATAGCACACACATGCAGATGCCACCTATACTTTGCTTGAAAACAACCAGAGCCCAATACGCAACAAAAAAGTGGCAAAATTTATTTCAGCGGCCCAATACGTAACAAACTCGTATATGAATATATTGGAAAAATACGGGGGAAAATATTTACTAAATTCATCACCACAGAGGGAGGGAGGGAGTATGAATAATGTAATTGCATTACAAAGATATTAGATTTTAGTTCTCTTCTTTTTCTTCTAAGTAAAGGAATGTGAACCCAATACGTATCAAATTGTTACGTTTTGGGCTTTTGTTACGTATTGGGCTCTTACAGCCGTTTTCCTTTCAAATCGCTTTCTATTGTTGATCAGCGAAGCGATTGGATAGATTAAAATGCTTCTTCCCTATTTCACCGAATGGATATGACCCAAAACTTTCCCCCAGCTCCTATATCAGCGCGAATCGAGTATAATACTTTTATTTTTAGAGGGAATAGGTTTGTGAGACTGAAATTACTTCTATTCGAACGGTCATATATGTATATAACCATATACTGATCGAATATTTAGGGTTTTGTTCCCCTTTAAACAAATTTGTTATCGTTTATCAAATAAGTTTTATCTTTCTCTCTTTCAATTGATAGTCCTCCCTGGTTCTTACCTTTCTCTTTTCAATATCAATTGCCCTACCTTTTAGGGATGGCTTGAAAACTCAACCACCGGTTGTTCGCTGGTTCCGCCTGGTTCATTCCGGCTGGACGCGGCCAACCGGATGGACCATAGAGAAATAAAAGGCTTGATTACCGACCGCCATCTTCATTCCACAAACTTACTGGCGGCGGACGGGTAAACATTACTACGTAAACTTCACAGCATGGAAAATGCACTTTCGCGTTGATTTCTCCAGGCAATCAGTTAGCGTCCAAAATGGCGTCCAAAATAGCGTGGGCTCGGGTATGTTCGTAGTTGCCATTTAACAGAATAAACTGGTCAGTTCTAATATTTTTTATTGGTAGACGGCCGGCCATTACCGCAAAAAGTGCTCAGAAAAAGTTTTGACGGCGTAATCTGTTACATTTGCATCCTCATGGGCCATTCTAATTTTTTAATTTTGGGGTAAAAATGGTCAAAAAGGTCAAAATAGTCCCAACATTGGTAAATCGAATGTTGCCTTTTTAAAAAAATATTCGTCAGAACATGTGCGTCTACATCCCAAGGGAACACAAATGAGCGGATTGAGTGGTAGCCATTCCAATTTACATATTCTGGGGTCAAATTGGCCCCCAAAACATCAAAATTGTCCAAAATTCATAAATGAGTCATAATGCCTTCCTTTCTCAACAACCTGGAAAATTTACAGTTTACTTCACAAAGAACTATAATTAAATTGAATAGACTGCTAGCTATTTCAATTGACACTTTGTAGGGTCAAAATGGCCAAACAAGCTCAAATTTGTCCGAAACTAATAAATTAGTCATAACACTCTTTGTTTCTCAAAATAGCTTAAGGGAACATAATTAATTTACTTTCCAAGGGATAATGATTATGTAAATAAAGTGCTAGCCATCAATTAACACATTTGGGGTCAAAATGTCCAAAAATGCAAATACAAAATTATAAGAACATATGCGTTTCAAGGGAATATAAATTAGGTGGATACAGTGCTAGGTATTCCAATATGCCCATTTTGAAGTCACATTGGGCTAAGGATCAAAATGAACTCAAGATTGGGGGGAAATCTAAAGTTTTATGGTCAATATGGTCAGAGAACGTCAAATTAAACTATTATTGATAAATGAATGTAATATATCAATTGTTAAGGTTTATTGTTATCCATTAAATTTACATCCCTTGGGGAAATTCATCAGTAAATTAGGGATTTGGCTATTCCAATTCTCAGATTTGATGGATCTTTACCACAAATGGGTAAAATAGCTCTATTGCCCTATTTGTCAAAATTGTTAATCAGACCATAATTTACATCGCCAGAGTACATTAAAGTACAATGAGTTGTTGGTCATTATAATGCACCTTTTTTGGAGGGGGCGAATAAATCAAATTACTAAAGAACGCATTTGGCTTTCATGCATAATTACATTAAGAAAATATCTCCATTTTTTCTTTAAACTGCATCATTAATATTCTAATCGCAGTTGAATATTTATTTTAATTTTGTTAGGTTTTAATCAACAGGTCAGAATGATTATTAACCAGAAATAACCAGAAATTGGGAAAACAAGAGTCACTATCCCAATTTTGCGGTATATCCAGTTATGGTTTAAATGGTCCAAAATGTCATTTCTCTGACATGGTTGAGCAGAATAAAGGGTTCTCGTGTATTAGGTCTATTG
Source organism: Ophioderma brevispina (assembly GCA_023653785.1). Lineage (NCBI taxonomy): Eukaryota > Metazoa > Echinodermata > Ophiuroidea > Amphilepidida > Ophiodermatidae > Ophioderma > Ophioderma brevispina. The sequence goes on from JAMKCH010022147.1 coordinate 73,540, forward strand.
CATTACATGTATTTAATACTTTAAATACACCACAGACACTAAGGCCTGTGAATCCATCCAAAACAGGACAAGCTTAATGGATCAAACTCAGGTCCAAAATTAAAAAAAATAGCAGCCTATGCTCAGACCTTTGATAGATCACAGTGTATATAACACATAATACTAAACTTACAAAAAGCCCCCTGAGTAGCCTAGAACAAATTCTCGTGGAATGAATTTACTTACAATTTCCAATTTAGAACCTAGTGCTGCAGCAAGAGCCCGAAAAACCTCTATTTTTCGAGTAACCGGTGACCTAATTTGAACAAAGTGCATCATATATCAAAATGAAGCTTGAAATCTCAGGAATCCGAAACTACATGATGCAAAAATCATAAACGTGTACAAGTTGAGTTATGAGGGGGAAAGGACCCCTATGAAAATCACCAATAAATGAAATTGACACTGTATGCAGTACAACTTCCAATGCCTTGCATTATAAGCATGTGTTTGGATATACACTTATGTTTATGTGGTTAGCACGATTTAGTAGGTTCATATAAATCTAAAGTAATGTTAGATCACGGGGGTCCACCGAAATTAGGTAAATACCATCTATCCAGGGTGATGTTGCTACTGCATGACCCTGACTTATTTTCCCCCAGGAAGTGAAATGCTTAACTATATTGTAAGTCAGATATCCATTCATCATGTTCATAACATCTGCGATTTTTTCACCTGTGAAAAGGATTTTCTAATTGTTTGTAATTGTCTAACTGATAGATGCATTTTTTTTTCATTAAAATTCAAATGTGAAGGTAGTACCTTCACCGGGTATGCCATCAAAGTCGAAGGGTAAGAGGGGTGGTTGCCATCCAAGAATATTTTAGGGTACATTTTTGAAAATATTCTGCACAGTATGGCTCTAAACTCTGTTCATGTAATACTAGTCAATTGCCATTATTTAGAGCTAAAACCGCATGAAAATTCGATATTCCTACCTTTTTAGCGCAAAATTGGATTTGCGTCTATTTTCTGTGGAAAATGCCAATTGTGCTGATTCGTGGACTTAATGACATCATTGTGACGCTATACTAGGTATGTTGGTATGTACTTTGGTAGCAATGGAAAGAAGAGGATCATACCTATCCACTGTTATCAAAATCATAAGCATTGGATGCTTTATATATATAACGAATTCCCGCGGGGGTGGTAACCCCTCTCCGGTAAACCGTGTTATAAAAGGCTTGGTAAGACGGGGGTTCAAGTTTAATATAGCTTGTACAAAAATGTGCCAATAGTACTCTAAAAGTCAGATTTAATCTGGTTTCAACCACATGTTATCATTATGTAGATTAAAGTGAAATAATAATTCAAATATAAACCATAGAAACAACAGAGCTAAGAGGATTGTGCTGCAGGCGTATAAATTTACTTAACTAATCACTTCTCGGCTATAAAAGAGGTATGCCGCAAGCCTATTTTACCGAACTAATTCATTTTTTAGCTCGGAGCGATGCGCTTCAGGCCTATAAATTTATATGAACCATCCATTTCTTAGCTTAGATGATTGTGCCACAGGTCTAAAGGATTCTGCTGCAGGCCTATACATTTACTGAACTAGTAATTTCTTATAAGAAGGTTGTGCTGCATGCCGATATAGGCCCCTGAAAGAAGGCAGGGCATGAAGAATGAGGCATATTATGGGGTTCGGTGCAGCAGGCCTACCTTAAATTTACTGAACTTATTTCTTAGGTAAGAGGATTGCACCGCAGGCATATATATTTGCTGAAGTAATCATTTCTTTTACAGAAATAATTTTCTAAAATAGAAAGCTTACGCGGCAGGCTTATAGATTTATTGACGACCTATAAAGAAATTTATAGGCCTATAAATTTACTGAACCAACCATTTCTTAGCTTAGAGGGTTACGCTGCAGGCCAATAATTTACTAATTAATAATTTCTTAGCCAAGAGGGTTGTGCCGTAGGTCAATCAATTTTAACTAGTCATTTCTAGCTGGTTGCGCACGTATTCCTCTAATTAGTGAACTAGTAAAAAAAGATAAGGTTGTGTCGCAGGCCGATAGGTCCCTGAAATCAGCCGGCCTTGAAGAATTGAATAAGGGAAATTATAGGGTAAATATTTCCTTTACTACGAAGATTGTGCCGAAGGGGCCTAAAAATTACTTAACGAATCATTTTATATAGATAAGATGTCACCGCAAGCCTATGAATATATTTGGTGGCTATACTTTACTGAACTAAACATTTCCTGGCTAAGAGGATGCATGCATGCCCCCCAGGCCCATATATTTTTTTATTGAACTATAAGCCCATAAAGAGGGTTATGACTGCAGAATAAGGGAAATTAATGGGGTAAACATTTCTTTTATAAAAGATTGCTCCCTCAGGCCCGACAAAAATTAAATTTTTGGGCGACTTTATATCTTTATGAATAAAGCGCAATACTTTATACCATAAATTCAACCCGTCGCCTACTGTGATTAGGGTAGGAGAAAGTCCAGTTATCTAACCCTAACCTTACCCAGTGGCTCAACCCAGACATTTGCAAATGGGGGGGGGGGGGGCAGAAGGGGCACCGAGGCTATTGTGAGGGCGAATTTTGGTCCTTCTCCATAGACTGTACCAACGTTCCATTTCCTTGGTGGTGGTGGTGGGGGGGGGGGGGGCTGTCGGGGTGGGAGGGTTCTGGCATGGGGGCACTCTCCCCACCCCTTTGATTACAACCACTGCCCTTGACCCTAAGATGATTAAAATTGGGTGAAACTATGAGTTGACAACCTGGACCGTCATCGCTTGACACAATCTCCCAGAAGTATAGTAAAATATCAGGTTTATTTCCCCAGTTGCAAAATGAACCCCCCACACCACCACACACTAACCCACACACCCCCATACACACCAATCACAAGCCCACCCACACACACACACACACACACACACACCACCCTCACACACACACACATTCACATTGTTCCTTGCATATCATTCCTGACATAGTGTACCCCTTCAATGTGTTTTTCCTCATTTTTGGCCTTAGTCAGGATTCTGACACCTAATTTTCAAAACAGCATTGGGATGGGGGTAAGATTTGAGGGGGGGGGGCAGGGACAGAAAGGCTATTATCAACTTCCATAGACGGTTTTTGGTATCAAAAGCGTTGTTAAAATATATTTAGTGGCACCAACTCCCGGATTTGTAAAAACTGTGTCAACCTGAGCATGCTATTCAAATTTTCATACTGGAAAATAGGGGGCTTAACCTTTGACCCCCCATAACTACTTTTTGTACACGTTTTAATTTTTGCATCGTGGATTTCCTGACTCCTGGGACGCTTAGCTACATTTTGAGATATGACAACCTTTGTTCAAATTAGGTCACCACATCCTGTATTTCGAATTTATAAAGTCGATAATATTATCGAGTTGCCGATAGCCGGGGGCCGCCATCTTCTGTATATGAGGACATGACGTAATGGGAAACTCATTAGTATGCTGTCAATAAATGATGACCGTGCTTCCATAAAGGAGGACCTCTGCTTACCCTCAGCATCACCATTGGGCGGGCCTTCGCTTCGGCTAGCGAATTACATCTGTCGAACTGTATCGAGTGTTGTTCTGATTATACTGGTTATGTTAGGGGAGATGGATCAATCAGCTATTGATATCTTTAAAGTTAAATCTGGACCTGCGTGTGGAGTTAACTTGGTGGTCCGTTTTTTCGTGGCATCTGATTTTCCCGAGTGTAGCGCTCTTTTTTAGTTCCTTCTTAATTTCAGATTTTCTTTTCCACTGTCGGTCTCCTGATACGAATAAAGATTGCCCCACATGGTGTCTAGTTATTTACTTTGTTTTAACATGCTCATAGGTAAAAAAAACTTAAAACAAGCCTAATTTTGCTTGTAAAAGTTGTATTATATAGGCCTAATTAATGAAGTTTTTCTTTAAAGGCCGACTCAGAGATTTCCCGGAGAGATTTTTTTGGGCATAGAAATATTTATATCCATGGGCGGTGCGTTCACTTTCGATCGAATGGGCAAAACACTAGTCCCTAGCGTTTTCTACGTAGTATACGTAGTAGTAGTGAGTGTCGACCCGCTATCTCTCCGGCGCTATCTCTATGCCGCTCATCATGAGCTAACAACTTGTTTGGCCAATGATTTTACGTAATAAAAACCCAGATATATGATTTGTTGCTGTGTTTGCTTGGTTTATTATAGCACTGCATATCTACATTATAAATTATAAGGAAAGATGAACTTTAACACTTTTCCCGGTGACTTGGGGTCACTGTTGAAACCCAGATTCACTTCGTGGTTCCGTTTGTTTTTAGTGCAGACTGCTTAGATTTTCTAGCCATTGTCTCGCCTCGATGGCCTGTTAATCAATCAACTGCAAACCCGATACAGCTCATGTGCCCTGCCCACCCTTTTTGCCGAGCGGAGGTTCAGTAATTTATCTTTTATCCCTAAAGTCCTCTGGTGTGTGAGGCCCATGACTGTGCCTAGCACGGTCCGGTTAATACAAGTACTACTACATGCATGGAACATATAGAACTTTTAGACTAATATTTTATTTTTATCAAACCTTTTGTTTGGGGAAAATGTCCGTAAAAGGAAAAATGGATTTCATGCTATGACATAATAACTGTGTATTTCTATGGATGGCTCAACTTACCCCCGTGACTGGCTCAACTTACCCTATTTCTGGGGTAAATTGAGCCAGTTTACAAACTATTTTTGACAGCCCACCGAAGGATAATGAAGATTATTGGTCAAGAATTTGTGATACCTTAATCAAATAAACATACATATGTTTTACTTGTAACACTGCATTTGGGTCCAGCTTTATATTTCTTAACAGAATGAAATTACAAATTTGCACCTTTAAGATTAAATATTTGCAAATGTTATTATTACCTTAGTTCAAGGTAAAATAAATGGAAACCAAGAATAAAAAGCTCTCAACCCCGTAGCTTTTTGCCCTGGAGGCATATTGGCTATTCAAACAGATTAAATCATGCAAACCGTGACAGAGACTGAAATATGAAGATGTTTCCTTGAGCGAGGAAATCGACCGATTGTGAAACCTGGATGAAACCCGTTGCTATTAACTTCTAGTCCAGAGAGTACGATTTAATTTCCGTCAAGAAAGGTGACAAAATTAAATTTGTGACGAAAGGTAAAGTGCGCTTCAGGAACAAGCGATACGGAACTTGTTTCGATGCAAATATAATTCCTGAAATCTATCACACGTGGGCATCAGGCTTTTTATTAATTTAACACCGGAAACAGGAGACAAAAATCTAAAAAAAAAGTTATCGTTGTGTTTGGGTGGTTGTGGTGTGGTGGGTGCCAATAAATGTACGAGTACACTATGAACACGCAACTTAAGGAAGGAAAGAGTATTCGCCTTTTACTTCGATAAAAAAAGTACCTTTCTGTTCAACAATAGATCTATTTCGCACTTAGGATATAGGCAGGATATTTACAAAAACGCGAAGACCAAAGATTGACACGCCGTAGCAAAGGAATTCGTAAGTGATTCCAAATGAAGCAAACACGATATTTTAAACAATTTTGTTTTATGCAAGTTGTGCCTCTGAAAATCGAAAAGCCTACAAGTTTATTTGAAACACATGGTGCTACCCCGAAATGCATTGATACGGTAGGTGTTTTAAAGGGACATGCAGAGATTTCGTGGGAAGGGCGCGCCTTCAATTTTAGACAAAAAGCAGAGATTTTGCATGTACACAAAGCTTAAAGAGAACCGTACAACGAAGACTATTAAACATATACTCTGTAAACTAATTATTGACCACATATCGAGTGTTTTCAAGAAAAAACGGAAATTATAAACCCTAACAATGAATTAAAACCATCTAGTCTGTCTGACCATGTGCTATTAAAAATTAGCGATATATGTATAAGTGTTATGCGATAGACCGGCCCGTTTATGTCATACATGCCATAGGGAAAATACACATGAAAGCATATGTGTGAGATGATGACGCTACTGTGCCTCGTCCGATCGCATATAACACAAATTACATATCCCAATACGTAGCGCGCATTCAAATAGCCACAATGGTCAGACACAATGCTTTAATTCGTTTTATGGTTAGTTAGTAATCCGTGTTCCCAGGAGGAAACCACTCAATACTGTTTTGTTCAATAATTGTTTTATAGCTATATTGTGAAATTATTCTGACACAGGTTCTCCTCTTTAAGAAATGCTCCAACGGTTAACCGGCAAATCTCCTTTTAATTAAAGTGAGTAGAATAATTTTAAATACGGCCGGACAATTCAATATGAGATTGGCCATCAGGGAACTGAAATAAATAAAAAAATGCTCATAAAATTATATACTCTAGTAGCTCAGGGTGGTTTTGTATGCATTATATGTCCAGAGCTAAACTCTTCAGGAATCCACTAATTGAAGGTCCAGGAACAATATTTGGTTGGTAACATAATTCCCACTAACGCCAAAAATGCTGAAATGGCCACGCCCCTTTTTGGGGGTCACGCCCCTTTTGAGCGAAGTACTACTGACTGTATCTACAGAACCGTTGGACCTAGAAGGTTGAGAGACCACTCAAAATGTGCGGAATGGCCACATTATGGGGGTCAATAATACATTTTTATGTCCAAAAGTCAAAGGTTTTTAAGATAATTGTCAAAAACTGATTTCACCATATTGCGCACTATACAATTATGAATGAATTCATAAGAGTTCACCATAGACCTTGGATTTTGCTCTAACTCTCCTCAGGGATAATTGTTGGGGTAGCTAAAGGTAGGTCACAAAAAGAAAATAAATATTCCTTTCCGTTCTCAAATGGCAGCCCGTCAAAATTTTGTGACTTCCTGAATTAGTGGATTCCTGAAGAGTTAAGCTCTGGAAATATAATGCATACAAAACCACCATGAGCTACTAGCATGACTAGAGTAATAACATAATGTTAGAATTATTCAGAATTTTCAAGATTACCACCTGATCTCTGAATGTCTCTTTAACTGGACATGGGTTGTGAACATAACAGGTTTTGCACTTCTTCCCTCAGCTAGCTGCTCAGTGTTAGATACACAGAATTCATTACTCTCTAAAACATTATACGGAGATTTATTACCTGAGCTATTGAGCTATCTCTCGACCATATTTTAAACACTTCTTATTGCATAATACCTTGAAGGATTTTGATGACATTTTAAGACATTGATTCTTGGATAGGGAGATTTATTATAGTGTTAAGGAAATTGAGGGCGAAATGTTGATTGCAGATTCGACCAGACGATGGCGGCCAAACCTCATCCAATTAGGGAACTTACCGAATGAATCAAAATAGATTATAGTAATAAAATAACTGCAAACCACAAATATTTTCTTTCTTTGCTTCATTATATCAGTTTCTTCACGGTATCTAACAGTGCAATCCTCCTTTGCATGTGCGTGCTTGTTTTTTTCTTCTTCCATGTTCCAATTAATATTAATTAAGGGCACATGTGGTCCAGTGGATCAGCGTTCGGCCCGCACGCCAAATTTTGTGGGTTCGAGCCCCGCTGGGGTCAATGTGTTTCGTCCTTGAGTAAGGCGCTTTACCTCATTACTCCTCTCTACCCAGGTGTATAAATGGGTACCGGCATTATTCAATGCTGGGAAGGTAACAGACTCGCTGTAGATGAGGTGTGGCGATCCCACTACAGCAACATTATATGGTGGAGTCTGGCCCAATCGCTTCGAAAGAGAGATGGACACTCCATTCCTGTGTACACAGGTCCGTCTCCTTTACCTTTTTTTTATTAATTTGCATCAACCACATTTCTAATATTGTATTGTTGCAACATTTACGATGATCTGGGCATGTATTTTAGATTCAAAAAGTAGAACACACATTGCCAGCTTGCAACATTATAGCAGTGTTGCTAGCACAAGTTGTTTTAGCTCTATTACGTCATCGGCTGAGTTGCCAGGGTGGTTTGGATTTTCAAAAGTTTTTGTTTGCCATTACACGGGCAGCTTGTTTTTGCGCTATTAATCACTTAATTCTGTCACTTTGTTGATTGATCTTGCACCATTGTTTTTCTTGATTTGCCCCCCCCCCTTTAATTTGGTATGAAACACATGCAGACTTGTGATTACATTGCTAAATCCATCAAATATCGCAATGGGTTGGAATATTTGTTGTCATAAATTCATCGAATATACTCGTAAATGTGACAAACACACTTCTAGGAAGGATATGGTCACATGATTCCCAAAGCAACGGTCATTCGTTTTTAAACCGTAGTGTGTGTCAGAGAAAATTATAGAAAGTGACATTCCCTTATTTTGGTATCACACGTATTTCTATACTTTTAGCACAGAAATTTCAATTTGTTGACTTTAGACCATTACCCAGGAGCTGTACATGTATAGCAATGAGTCTGTAAAGGTACCTTGGTACCAAAGGTACCTTGAGTCACAAGCACTCAATTGTTTAAAGTAGGATAACCCGGTTTAGAAGTAATTATAGTCCGCCATACTAGTTCATACTCATACTCCGGCTACAACGGTAAAGAATAGGCCACTCAATTTAGTTGACTCTTCACGCAACATTAGTTTCACGCTTTATTCCGTTATCGTCTATGGAGCCAGGACTGTGGCTCCCGGCGCACTATATCTGCTTTCACAACGGTTCACCATTTCTTAACGTTTGTCTAGAGGCCCATTCATACTTCATTGCACTGGAATGCAGTGCAGTGAAAATGGATGAAAACCATCTCTGACTCAACACAGCAGTAGCGCAATGCAATTTGAACTGAAGGATGACAAAAAAAAAAAAAAAAAAAAATAAAATAAAATCAATAAATCATTTTGTTTGTGTCAAATTTATAAAAAAAAATACTGCAAGTAAACCTTGCGAGACCACCAGGCCTGGCCGGTTGGTAAGAGAGAGATTTTGCACACGTTTTCTGGGGAATGAGAGCCGAAAAGTCTGAAATATATGACCTTCAACCTTTGACCTACAGAACTGTCTGTCACAGCTCAAGTAGCAGTAGATACTAAGGTCCTGTGGTGCCAGTGTCATCTAGATTGGGTCAAGGGTCTGATGGTTACAGTTGGAGACAGACGGACAGACGACAGATTTCGTTATAATAAAATATCCCATGCCTTTTGGGCCAGGTGGATTGTCATGTTTTTTTTTGCGATTTTCTCTAAAAAATATAATTGATGATAATTTTACCCTTTTGGGCCAGAAGTTAAAAAGGGATTGTCATTTGTTTCGATTTTCTCTATATAATATGATTGATGACAAATTTTTCATTACTTTTGGATTTCTGGGAGCACATTATTTCTACCAAATTGACATCAACGTATATTCCAACCCATTCCTTTTCTCGTGAAATACTACTATGTAAAATAACAGTGTATTTTCCTTTAATACAACAGTTATTTGGAGACGAAAGATCGCAGTTTCTGCTGTCTGAATTAACTCGAGAACTTAAAGGAGAATCATATCCTAATGAAAGTAAGATCATTATCGCTATCGTTAAACCACATCAACATAGTACTTGTGAATGGATCAATTTAGAAAAACGCCTCGTAAAGAGTGTGACCGTGACACACGCACACACACACACACACAAACACACCCACACACACATACACACACACACACAAACGCACACCCACGCACGCACACTCGCGCGCGCACACACACACGCGCTCGCACGCACACACGCGGATACACACACGCACACACACATAAACATCAACAATAGCAACAACAAACTCATAAGTGTGCGGCATTATTTGTGTAATATAGGGAAAAAAGCATATTTAGCACAATTACGTTTGTTTGAAGATATTATATTACCACTAACATTTATTTTATCTATTGTTCATTATAAAACAGGAACGACCAATGACAAGGAAGATAAGGTAAATACATCAGTGACAGTGGTGCAAAGTATGTAATGTTGCAAACTCTAAATCTCTAGATAGAAATGACTTTTATTAGCGAGTGTGCCGGACGAGTGTATTCCTTTCATAATGTTATGTTTAAATTTAGCGCATTTCCGAATCGGTATTGTGATTTTCCCTTCAGGGCTCAAGGGACGGGAATGGCATCTTTTTGATTGACTGGATTTGCATCTCAACACTTTCAAAGGCACTAAGGCAAATTTTCTACGTTTATTAAAGTCATTACCTGTATTAGCTCAATGATATTGATTCAAGCTATTGTTGTATAGACTTATATATTGTATTGCAATGATGAATCCTTTTCGTTCCATCTTCTGTCAGATAAAAGGAAAAATATAGACGCTGCAGAATTTTGTAGCTTTTTGTGTCATTCCGTCTTTCATTTTAGGAGTGCTGGCGTTATGCGATTTGAACAAAGAAATACACATTTATTTTACTGTTAATAATAATGACTGTGAGGTACAGATTACATCAGCCCTTTTTCTAATTGAGTGCAAGGGTGAGGAGAGTGAGGCTTGAGGTTGTGTATTGTGTATTGCTTACAATTGCTTGTGTTTTGCCCATTAGAATGACCAGTTGGTGGCGGATCTCAATACACTTTCCGGGAAGGCTGGAATATTATCTACTGTAAATGATGATGTTCCCATGATTAATAACAAACAAGAAAAAACGGGTTGAAGAACAAGTGGATACACCCAAGAAAGAGGTAGGACGTCTATTTACCATCCCTCTGTCACGTGCCATGGAATCTACAGTATGCTGGCTAGAAGGAAGGACACTGTGGACAACAATATTGTCCTATACTTACTAAGACGTTTCCCAGCCTTTATCTACATTATCATAAAAGTGTATACTTTTAAGTAAAAATTAAGTAGTGCGAAGATGTTAGTTAGTAGCAAAATAGTGCTGTCAAAAGTGAGTTTCCTTTTTAACCATCATGTATATGTGATGAGGAGGCTGTTTGAGTATATGAGTTGCATCTGAAGAACATTTATATAAGTAGATGGACATCAAACATAATTATTCGGGGGTCTTTTGTCCTAAACATTTTAAATAAGCTAGGGTCTCTAGAAACCTCACATTGACCACCAACGACAATGACAATTTTGTTTGTGCTTGCTTATGTTTTCCCAATATTTTACACTTTAGAGTGCAACAAGTACATCAACAGGGCTCTCAAAACTGAAAAAATATAGGAATTATGTGAACATGTTGGAAATTACAATCCGAAGAAATATTAAATCTAGTTGCTATGGCTTCACAGAGAGAGAGAGAGAGAGAGAGTCAAACCGTTGGCTGCCCATACAAAGAGGAGGGTATAGTGTTCTTCCCACAATGCATTTCTTCCAATACAATTTTTACAATGGTTGTCACATGAATTTTTATATTTTCAAGTACTTTTTGTCAATTTAAATATTGCAAGATTGGAATGAGTTCTGTTCATTTAGGTACTTTTTGTCACTATAAATTCATGTCACAACCAGTGCAAACATTTCGACGTTATCAAAACACAGGAAAACTGCGTTAATATTATGTTCCCGCAATTTCCTCTCGTACTTCTTGACGATTGCATACCACTCAACATGAGTTGATGCTGGGAAGGAAGATGGAGGAAGACCCCCAGTGGAGGAAAAGAAGTAGCCCGTGGGGCAAGCCCGAAACAAAGGTAGCACTTGATGTGCTTGAAAGAAAGTTGGATTTCCAGATTTAAATTTCCTTTCTACATATAGACAACCTTTTCACGTCTAAATATACATAACATTTATTTTTACTGGGAAATACCTATGACGTCTCTGAGTAGTCCTTGAATACAATCCAAGCCCATTGTGCTTTTGTTTTATCGTGTTGACATCATGTTGTGTGCCTGTCAACCATTTTAAAGCCAGTTAAAACTGTATGACCCAAGCAGAAACCAGCTAGTAAAAGCGCTATCTTAGACAACAGAACAGCACATTTTAATATTTGTTTACATCTTGGAAATGATGTAGGGTAATTTTTAGAAGTGTTGTTTTATAAGATGGACAAGGCTGCTTTTCTTCCTTATTTACGTTCCCTAGAGCAGATATAATCACCGACATGTTGAATAATGAGCCTGTGCGCCCAAAATATCACTCAACCATTTCCCATTTAAAGTTATTGAACAAAAAAATGGCTCCTTGCTGCGGTCACCTTGGACGAATAGATGTTTAACCCCACTCAGGAAAGAAAAACAAAACAAAACATGATTTCATTTAGTCCTCAACTTTCTATCTACAATGAAATTGTAATGGTTGTTTTTCATAAGACAATGGCGGCCATTTTGAAGTGAACAGTATGCACGTTAGAGTATATGCACGACATCCTTTCAAGGGGATATATAGGAAAATCTGGTGATCTCGGCTTGTTTTACGTCATCCCATATAGACCATGTTGACATCATATTTTGCATTCTAATTATAGACAATAATTTTCATATTAAAACAGTGCAACCAGTACTTGTTGAGAGAGAGAGAGAGAGAAGAGAGAGAGAGAGAGAGAGAGAGAGAGCATGTGAAGAGTGTTATTGTAAAGAGTCTGTAAGAATTTTTTTATTTTCTCATTCTATTTTCACTTAAAGCATGGTTATATTAACTTCCTGTGAAAGCTAATAACTCTTGAACCAGTTCAGCTGTAACAGACCTTTTCTACATGACTCTTACTTTCATTTGTCAGGAGCAAAGAGATGGTGATCTGGAAGAGAATAATCAGGATACTGTTGCAGAAGTAGTCAAATCTGTGGACGAAAATGAAGACAGCGGAAAAAGCAAGAATGGAATTGACAACGTCGAAGACGATTACGAATATGACAGCAGCCTTGTTTCCAAATTGTATAACATGGTATAAGTGCTTCTTATTTTAATCACGTACAAATGTTATTGGTTGTTAACGATTAAACTTTCCGTACTGTGTTCTATTTATAGTAAATATTATGTGATTTTGTGAGTTAAACAACTGTTAGCCTTGTCGTATGTAAAAGCACGACTTCAGCAATGTAAAATTTCAATTGGATAAAGTAATATTGATCAATATTAACATCACATTGCTCCATAGACGATTGTAAAAGATGTCGGGAGCAAAACTTTTTTTACCAAATTGCTCACAGACCCTAGCCCTTTCGGACATAATAATTTATGTTACTATGGTTAAAAAGACACTGGCACATTTGAAAAATAGTGCGCCCTCAAGATTTTTAAAAATTGATATTTTTGCATGGTTGTAAAGCGTGCATATACATTAGCCATCACCTGGAATGATTAAGCCCAAATCAGCGCGCTTACGGGTAAACCGAACGATTTTTGTCGCCGGCGACATTAAACGACGGAAATGGAGTTTAACACAAGAAAACGCACGCCGTTTGCATGTTTCCAGGGCATGCACCCTGTTTGACCGATCTGTGACCTTTGTGGTTTTAATATCAATGAGTACGAGTCTATGATATTCATGTAATATACACATTTGTTGAATAAAGTTATGGAAAATTTAGCCTATAAATTATCTGAATGTCTTTAACCTCTTATTAACGTCCCTATCTGTTTTTGAGTATGTCATTTTGTGTAAAATGTGTCTCTATTCTTCCAATGGCCTAGGCTATCATTTGAGAGCAAAATGAAGAAACTTCATATTTTGTGAAAATGTACATGCCAGTGCCGCTGAACAGTACCGTTTTGTTTAATTTTTGATTAAGCTCAACATGGACCCGTATTCACAAATCTTGTTAATGACGTATTTTCAATATGTATTGATAGTGCGCTGATTGCGAAAATATGCCCTGTCATATCGAAATTTACATCGTTGCAGCCAAGTTCATTTTTTAATAAAGACCAAATGCCTTTCAAAATATAAAGAAAGTAATTTTACAAGTTTACACATTCTTCGTTATATCTTCAAAATATATCTTCAGTGTTCAAAAGTAGATATCATTAGAAAGATTGTTCTTCACCCTCTCAAGTAATGATAAAATCTCATCTTGGTACAAAATACACAGAGAAGTTGTGTAAAAATAGGGAACACAATTTTTTTGTAAAAAAATGCAGTGCCTATTTCTTATGTTAAATTGACTGTTTACCAAAGTTGTATATAGTGGTTTCACCTCGTCGTGGCAGTAGAGTGGATGCGCAAGCACTGGCGCCGCACCCAAGTGCGGGCGTAAGGCATAAAAAATATGATTGTTTGGCGTAACGGAGAAAAAATATCAGGGTCGGTCGGTCGGTCGATTTTTTTTTAATTTTTTTTTTTAGATCTCAATGTTTTACTCTAAAATGAATACAAGATGCTTTTTAAAGCTTTTTCAATGACATAGCAAAGATCTTTTATTTTACTTGTTGTAGTTGCTTTGTTGTCTTGTTTTGTTATTTTTTTTTCCGTCTTTGTGTTGGTAAAAAAAAATATTTTTTTTAAATTGTGGATGAAAATAATGGGTCGGTCGGCAGAATATTTTTTATTTTGTGCTAATTGCATAAAAACTTTTGAGTCGGCAGGTTTTTTTAGGGTCGGTCGGGTTACGCCAAACAAGCATTTTTTTATGCCTAATTACAAAGACGGAAACACAGACGCACCCGTGACTGTTGCGTGTAATTTCCCACTGCCCTGTACTATACCACACACAGAAATATACTGAGAAATTTGGTATTACTGGGAAAACGACTTCAGTAGTTTCCACGTGATTGGTCAACGGCATTCCGTTATCAAAGATTTCATGTCACAAGCCATCAATCTTGACTGTAGTTTGCCACCGTGACAGAAATCAGTTATCGAGACAAAATGATTTCATCTTATTCAGTAGCTTTCAGTGGTCCTTTACAAGATACAGGGAGAGTCAAAAAACTTGACCCTGATTGTGTCCGCCATTTTGAATTTTTCAATCTGAAAGCTGGGTTCATTATCTTTAATTTACTGCAAAGATCATTCACAATCGGGTTAGGTATAGACCGAGCTACAGTCGTTTGAATCAAGTAGTCGGTTTTGTGCTCTGTCCACGGATTCACGTTGAAATGAACGGCGTTCAGCGAATGAAATCCGTGTCCAGAAGAAAATCAGGCTATTTATTCACTGCAGATTCTTGATTCGAAAGACTGTATCTCGGCCTATACTTAACCGATTCGAATGATATTTGCAGCAAATTAAAGATAATGAAATAAGCTTTCCGCAGATATCACATATGATTTAAAATTCAAAATGGCGGACACAATCAGGGTCAAGTTTTTTTTGACTCGCCCTGTACCATCGATGTCCACAGCATTGAGTCTGCTCTCTGTGAGAACGACACTCAGCCCCACCTCACATTCCATCTCCGGGATCGTTTCCCGAAAAGAAATTTAGAGAATAAAGCTGCCATATGAACTTGCGCAGATCCAATATACTGATGCTAGGTGACACGAAGACGGAGATCATTAATATTACCTCTCGTCGAATTTCAATAATGCCTAATTTCAACAATACCTCTGGGCAGACCAGTGGTGTAACCTGTGGGGAATCTTGTCCCCCTCTTGCCCCCTGAAAAATAAGTGATTTAAATAGGCTATATACTATACTAACAAATTTTAATATCTGCTTGCCCCCTGAAAATATATGTGGCCCCCTTTTCCCCCCTGAAAAAAAAACTGGTTACGTCACTGGGGCAGACAACCCTCACAGTCTTACACCCTTACAGGTCGGCCATTGCGCCTTCATCTCATTGATTCCTAATAATATTAGTGACTTTATCGTGTGTTGCGCAAAATGCTTAGCGAGTAAGAAGTAGCCTTCATAAGTATTTCATAGCCTCAAAATCGCGCCACTTTTTACTTACTTGGTATCTTAAAAAGGTGACACGATTTTTGAGACACCCTGTACCATTGCATTACTCGGGTGCGACACTTGGATTACAGAAAAATATTATTTGTCATTTCCTAAATTTGACATTATTGTTTATATTTTTACAGCTTCAGGATTTAGTTATGAAAGAAACGTTTGACTACGGGTTGAATATGGACGAAGATGACGATGATAGTGACGAAGATCAGCCAGAGAACATGGCTAAAGCAGGAGATGATGGAGAGGAAGAGGAGGATGACAATGCAAACGCTGGGGATCAAGATATTAAAAATATCAAATTTAAGGGACAAATGTTTGGTGGAAAGCCACAAAGCGAGATGCAAGAAGAGAGTAGTGATAGTGAAGAAGAGGAGCAAGGGGTTGAACAAGCTGAAAATAAGATAGCCAAAGTCAAAGTTGATGAAAATGATGTCGAGGAAGACGAAATAGAGAAAGAATTAAAGCAGATGCAAGGTACGCAAATTGACGGCGAAAGAAAAAAAGGAGATGATGATGATGACGACGATGGTGCGGAGAATGTAGCAGAGTTAGAGAACGACTTAGTACAAGAACTAGACCGGATGCTTTCCATAGCCAGACAAGGTATGTAATGATAGATATAATATATGACATCTCAGATGTCAGCACCCCTAGGGTTACCTTTAGTCCATTACCTTCAAAGTCTTAGGTCCCTGCGCGAAGTCCTGTGATCCGGGAAACGCAAAAAACACCACGGGAAAACTTATTAAGTTTACATTACATTTTAGCTCTGCATATTCTTATGTCAGAATGAGGGTGGCGGGGGCGGGTTGCACTAGTTGGAGGGCAAGTAAGCAGTATTGGACACTAATGTTTTGCGGCATTCAATGAGCACTAAGGTCAGAAATATACTATAGACACAAGAAATGAACCCGGTGCACCAAAGGATCTTATAGCATGGGGCGGTGTGTTGATGATTTGAAATTTGTTGGCTTTTTTGCTATAATTGGAATTTTGGATCTTAAAATGTAGATAATGGTCCTAGGAATCTAAATCAAATTGTTACCATTTTTTATCCCTTCCGTTTGGCGGCCATCTTGGTTTTCAAAATGGCTGCCATTTTCAACATATTTTGCTCTATATCTGGACTTCTGAGCAACATAGAAGGCCCAAATTGGTGGCAATACCAATGTTTGTGAGGTCATGGAACACAACTATCACATCCAGAAAGTCGCAGATAGTTTCCTTCAGGAGGTCATCTTGAATTTCAAAATGGCCGCCATTTTAAATATATTTTGCTCTCTATTCTGCACTTCTGATCAACATAGAAGGCTCAAGCTGGTGGCAAAACCCATGTTTGAGATGTCAGTGAATGCAAATATTACACCCAAAAAATCACAGATTGTTAACTTCAGGCGACCATCTGAATTTCAAATGGCTGCCATTTTTAACAGTATGACTTCGCCCCATAGCTGGACTTCTGAAGTAACATGGAGCTCCAATTGGTGCAATACCCTGTGTGTGATGTCAAGGAAACACAAAAATTACATCCAGAAAGTCCCCAGTTGTTTCCTTCTGTGCGGCCACTGAATTTCAAAAGTGGTTTGCCATTTTTATGTATCCGTCGTCTCATACTGGACTTCTGGGCAACTAAAGGCTCCATTTGGTGCAATAATCATGTTTGTGATGTTAAGGAAAGTATATTACACTCCCGAGAGTCGCAGATTGTTCCTTCTGACAGCCATCGTTAATTTCAAAATGGACACTATTTTTTTCATATACTTTGCACGATATCTGGCCTTATGACCATAGCTCAATGCTCCTTCCTAATCAGATATACTTCGTATTGCACCAGACTCGACTTAAATCAGGGACTCCTGGGAGAGCATAGCTTGGTCTTTAATATGTTTGTATATAGGTTTCAATTTATTGCTGCCCATTATGTTCCATGTCATTTCAAGTATTGAAACCAATATCCACTACTATCTATTTAGCGGGCGCATCCGAGATGCTGTTCACCATGTTACGCCAAATTTCCATGTCCTCATTAAGTGGGATGTCAGATGGATCCTGCTGCTGTCTCGAGCAAGCACTCATGTAGTTAAAGGGGCGACAACTCCCTGTTTGGGCATGGTAACGTCCAACCATGTCCGAGACTAACTTGATCATTGCACGATAAAATGACCGGCAAATCGTGCTCGGCTTTGGGCCACAGAAAGATGAGATTGGAGGGATATCGCACCCATACTGTGCTTTGTTATGTGCTCACGCTCCAGATATGTTTTGTACTCGCATAAGAGCCTGGTGTAGGTGCCATATCCAGTCTATCCTGTAACTCCTTCTTCATGGTCCATGTTCACAGATCCATAACAGGATACTTCTTCACAATGCTCCTCGTGACCTTCGCTTGTTGAATTTGGAGACCCAATTGCACCAGGTGGTGTAGTTTATTGCATGACAGGAAGTCTTTGCTTGGTGCTTCGGCAACATAGACTGTCGGGTACTTTTAAGTCCCTGACCACTTTGAGTTGGGTACTGTCTCTCATTGACGTTCAGATATTCCGTCTCTCATTATGTTTAGTATAGGTCTTGTGCACCCATATCAGATCGGCTGTTAGAGCTAATCATCTGTGTGTCAAGGTCTGTGAGATACTTACTTTGGTGACATCTTGACGCTGGGTTTGATGTGAGTCACTTTGGTCATCAGTATGCGCAAGACTGTCTGAGGAGTAATCAACCACGATAACAAAGAGATAGGGAGCAAGAGTATTTCCTTGGAGGATTACAGCCATTGTTAGTAACTCCTTTGTTGGCCCATCCATGGTCTGCACAAAGCGAATGGGTTATCATACATGGATGGCAAATTGCTTTGACACTCTCGTCTGGGACCATAGTGGTAGACTATCGGCATTACGTCTATGTTGACACTGTCAAATCCTTTGGGAAAAGTCTACAAACAATCTTGAAGCCTTTCTCTTTGAAATTCTCAACTCTTCTATGATCTTCTGAGGGCAATATCTGAGGTATAGTGGTTGATCTTCCTTTACGAAAACCATTCTGGTTTCGTCTGAGCATGTGATCTATGTGAGAAACGATTTCTGTTGAGCATCATTGAGTTGTTAGATCTTAGAGACCAGTTGTGCCATTGTGATTCCTCTGAGTTTTTTTGAGTTGTTGGAGGTCACCTCTCTTTGGTGCACGATGTATTACAATAAGGCACTGTTTGTTTACCATGTAGGTGGCATTACAAAATGCCACAGTCTGTCATTAAAAAGTGGAATCTTTCCATATTACTGCAGGCATGTTTTCGGGACCAGGCGTCTTGGTGTTCAGTTTCTTTAGGCAGATCAGAAGCTCCCTCTACAGAGAAAGGGCCAGTCTTGATAGGAAGGGCGTCTGCTATCTTGTGATTGAAGATAGGTTCATCAAGGTTAGTGTTATTCTGACCTGGTTTGCCAAGTACGAGAATTCAAGTGCTGAAACCATGTGTCAAGCGCTCTTCAGCTGTTTCACCTTTGACTCTTATAGTTGGGGTAGGCATTTCTTAATCATCACTTCCCTCAGTGCCTCCCAGGCTGCAGCATGCTTGTATTAAGATGTAGGGTATCAAGTGTTTCAGCCTTGGAGTTAACATACTCCTCAGCACCCGTGTAAGCATCATCACGTGCGCCTTAGCGGCTGGTGGATTTAGTATGGGGCTTCTTGGCGTTAGACTTCATTTTTCTCTGCTTTGGATGACTGTCATTTGAGGCAAAGGCAGTACTCTTCTTCTTTCTTCTAAGGTAGCATCTCCATTGGCAATTTCTTTGTTGGCTGAATTGACGGCTTCATATACTTTCTGATTACAATCTACGAGCTCATCAATAAGAGTGTTGAACCTGTTAAGTAGCTGCTCACAGAGTCTTTGTATCTCCACTACCTTTCTCCAGTCATTGTTTCAAGTAAGGGGGGGGGGGGATCGCTAGGGAGGGTGTTTAATCTGACGGTAACTATCCTGCTCTGCAAGAAGACAATTCTGATCAGACTTAACATGCTTCAAACGTGTTTTAGGCTTTTGAGTCTTAATGGCTTTTACCCCCTCCTGACCAGAATGTAGTGCAGCTGGACAAGTTCTCCATTTGGCGCGGTATGTCTACAGTCTACTTGCTTGATTTTGGATTTTGTGGCAACAAGGTTTAACCGTTTCACCAATTCCCCCACGCACACCCCACCTCTATTTAACCCGACTTTGCACGCGAACAGCGCAAGATTAAGGGCTGGAACTGCACCGGTGGCAGTGAACCTCCATGGTAAAAGCGAGAGACTTGTTTTCATCCTGGATGGAAGCACAAATGACTTGTTGTTTTAAGGATTACCCATCAGTGTAAGCTTCAGCATGCGCTCATTACAGTTGAAGTCTGGCAAATGACTTGAGATCCTTTGGTGAGAAAAGAAACCCCACACCTCCCTGTATGCTGCCTTTTTCTTATCCTTCCATGCGGAGGCCGTAATAAGTGCATAGCCATGGGTATCCCTGTAGTAGATGTTTTCTGTGCCAATGAGGTGTGCAGATGACATCAATATCATACAGTTGTGGTTCATGTACAAGTTCTTTCTTGGCTGTTGTTGATGTGTCTTGAAGTTGTATGTGCTGAGATGAAAGCAGCAATTACGTTTAACAAAGTTGTCGCATGCATCGTTTTGTCAATGCTCATGAGGGAACCTTCCATGAGGCTTTTGAATGTGTTGACTAGGACCAACCCTTCATCGAATTGGTAGAGACAATGTTGGACATCAAAGCATGCCTTCAAATCGGGCTTACCCTGGTGCTACTTGTAAAACATTCAGCTTCTAATTAGCTAAATAATACTGGGATTCGCAAGGCTCCAGCACATTTTTTCTGTTGGGGATGGTCCCTTAGCCCTTTGTCTTTTACGGTTCGTTCGTGCGTGCAAGATCCACAATCACAGTGAAGATCCGTTCGTTAACATCCGATAGTTTCATATCCGGTTGATCAGCCTGGAATTCCTCTTGGTGACTTGTAGACCTCACAATAATCTATGATGTGGCTAATGGTTGTGGGCTCCTCCACAATCGCAGTTTGGTGAATGTTCTACTCCGATCTTGTGAAGGAAGTTCTTGTACGACCAACGCCAGTTCTGGGTCTGTTAAGGTTGACCCATTCTTTCTTATCCTGTCCAAGCCTTTGGTTTGCTAGATGGGCTGTCCAATAACTGCTTTAGGTTCAACGTAGAGGATGACCATTACTCAAACCATCTGTCATTGATCCGGAATGATCGAAGGGATACTGCTACTGCAGTGTCACGGATTGGGTATGCAAATGATCCTGATTCTCTGATCCTCAAAGGTGTTGGTGGGGGGATTGGCTACCAGGTTCATCACAGTCTTGGCGACTTTGATCGTCTGAAGGTTTCTCCTAAGATTTGGTCAGGAGCTATGCACAGACAGAATTGGAATGATATTCACAGGCGTCGCCAAAGGCACCCACTATCAAGTTCTCATTGCATCATGCGAACGACATCATCGTGTGTGAATGTTCACTTGACCTCCATACTGGTGCATCTTTCAGCAGTGGAGTATGCCAAGGCAACAGTTGATGTATGAATGTGTCCAAAAGATTCACCCCATTCCAGTTCCTGCGAGCCTCTGAAGAGGTTTTGACACGAGACTGCTTCTTGGCAGTCACTGCTTGGTGTGTTGATTGAAATAAGGCTGCGGTCCATTGTGACGCAAGTACTTCGGTGTGTGGTTCATGTTACAGTTTTTCTCCATCTAGATGATGTTTAAGTTCTCTTTTTGCGCATCGATTTGCAATGTGAAAACAGAGCTGACGGTCTTGGGTTTGGTGAGTTTCAAGTGCCATCGGTGGAAGAATGGGCTTCCATGATTATGCCTTGTGCAACACTGTTTTCTGGATGATTCAAAGGAATCAGCATCTATTCCAATGCCGTGTCGTCGGGCGTAGGAGTACTGTCGAACAATCTCCCTTTGGCATATCTGAGACGTAGATGTTTAAAAAAGACTGGGTCCAGGAACAACTTGGGGACACCATTCCGAAGTTTTGCGCTTTCTATTGCGTTGCCCTTTGATGTCTCCAGGACGAAAGATCTGTCCTTGGACATGATCACCTCAATAACTTGACAAGCTTGATATCAGGGAAGATTTTGAGTAGCTTGAGGTAAATACCTCGATGCCAGACTATCGACGCAGAGTTAGGTCTATAAGATCTCCAATCTTCTTCTTCTTCTGGAAGGCTGTCTCGAGGTCATTAACTAGTCTTGCTATACGATCATTGTTGATACCTTCGAAATCCAGCTTGGGTTGCGGTGTAAATTTCCTCGACCCGTATCATTGATCCCTCCGAAGTATCATTGCGCAAGCAGCTTATAGAAATGTGAGATAGTAGGGCGAAGAGGTCTGTAACTCTTGGGCTCATTGCTGGTTTTCCTTGGGCAAGGATTGCAATGACCTTTGAAGTCTCCCATCTGGAGGAATAGTTGACGTTCCCATGCAAATAGAAATGAGGAGGTGGAGCCATCGCACAGCTTCGAGTGCCATATTCTTCAAGACATTCTGTATGGATGTGTCATTGCCAGGGTCCTTCCATCTTAGAAATTTAATTGGCTTCGGTGATCTCCTCCGTAGGTGAATTGGTTGGGACATGGGTCTTAGGGTGGAGATGTTTGTAGAAGCTGTTTAATCTCTGCATTAGCAGCACGAGAGTGGGCTTTTGCCTTTGGATTGTGGTCTTGCCACTTTTCCATTGTTTTACAAGTACTGAAGCGATGGAGTTTTCAGAGACAAGACCTGCTTAGCTGACAGCTACGCCCGGTGAGCGTGTTGATGGTGTTCCAGGCCTTGCGGCTTGAGTGGGTAAGTTGATATTGGATATCTCCTCCTCCATCTGGTGCGTCTTTACGGTACACTCTGCCACAACTCAATATCAATAACAGCACAAACTGGGTATTGCCCCTCTACCCTTTTATGTTTGCCAGAAGTCCAGATATTGGGCGAAGTATAATTAAAAAGGGCGGCCATTTTGAAATTCAGCGTCCGACTGAAGGAAACAACTGCGACTTCTGAATGGAATATTTGTGTTCTTTTACATCACAAACATGTGGTATTGCCGCCTCTTGAGCCGTGCTAATGTTGGCTCAAAGTCAGGTATGAGGCCCACCTGAGGAACAATCTATGCTTTCCTGATGTAATACTTTGCGTTCCTTGAAAATCACAAACATGGGTATTGCCACCCACCAAATGGAGCCTTTTATGTTGCTCAAAGTCCAGATATTGGGCGAAGTATATATTAAAAATGCGACCATTTTTGAAATCCCAAGATGGCCGCCGGAAGGAACCAATCTGTGACTTTTCGGAAAAAAAACTGCAATATTTGTGTTCTTTGACATCACAACATGGGTATGGCCGCCTACTTGAGCCTTCTCTTTTGCTCATAAGTACAGATATCGAGCAAAATATGTTGAAAATGCGGCCATTTTGAAATTCAATATTTCCGCCTGAAGGAACATCTGCGACTTTCTGAAGTGATAATTGTTGTTCCTTGACATCTTAAACATGGGTATTACCACCAATTTGAACGTTTTATGTTGCTCAGAAGTCCAAATATAGAGCAAAATATGTTGAAAATGGCGGCCATCTTGGATTTCAAAATGGCCGCCAAACGGAAGCGATAAAAAAAGGTAACAATTTGATTTGGATTCCTGGGACCATTATCTACATTTTAAGACCAAAAATTCCAATTGTAGCAAAAAAACCAACAAATGACACACTGTCCCATACTATTATTTTTTTAACGATAACAAGAATGTATTTTTGTTGAACAGAAAGGATTGCGTCGAGAATATGGAATGTCCAAAACATGATTACGTCAGAATAAACACTAAGTGATATTGATGGTTATAAACCTTAATTATACGATCTCCCTTTGTCTCCCTCACTGTATGACAACAGTTAGAGTGACATGTTCAAGTTTTATGGCGTTGCGGTTCAACGATAATGTGCTTATAATGGAGAAGATTTGAAAATGGTAGGTCTGAACCTTTCAGTTCCACGATAAGTCCGAGCGTTATTTTTCTCAGTGAAAGGCAGCAATCCTGAAGATACGTTGTCCAGCACAACAAGGCGACATAAAGTCCAATATATTCCTAAAGCAAGGATTACTATAGTCGATCCAACCTGATATATATATACCATTTGCGTGGAGGTACAAGCTCATTGAGGGGCAGTTAAACTTCACAACAAATCATTGATTTTGAAAATCCTCTCAGAGAATAAAATGAGAGTAGCTTAATGATCACTGCTGATCACTTTTCCGTAAACACGAGGCAGGGGTCTGCCTCGTGATTTTTGAAAGTAACAAAAATGGCATTTAGGGATTTAATGGATATACGACAAACATGACTTTTTGTGCTCAGTCCTAATTTTTACTGGGAATGCGGAGACAAATCCTATTGTGACCGGTTTATACTATCGATTAAAACTGAAGCGATTAATCCTATTCCATACAATTGTCGCAGCCCAAAACTATAGACGGGCATATCAGGTTGGATTGACTACAGTTCTTTTGATGACAAAAAAATTCTGCAGCAATAGCAAATAACGATCCGGGTAGCTAAATTCACTTCACAAGTCTGTCTCTGAAATGCCCACTTTTAGGATCACAAAACGGAATTCTTTAATACTAAATAAAGCATTTTATGCTTTGAAGACAAGAGCATAAATTGCTTTCGATCATAAACGTGGTGGGAAATAATTAAAACCCCAACATCTCCGAATTACATCGTGACATAGAAATGGCCTAGGTATATCACATCATAAATACACTTATTTCAATATATAGGGGAAATATCCGATGTTGCATTGATCTTATTAAATGCTATAGTGTCCATGGTTTTTTAAAAGGTTACATTCCAATAATACAGGTAAACGGAATTTGTCTGTCTCAAATAGAATTTAATTTCTTCATGTCTAATTGCAAGTAACTAAATTGGGTTTTTTGTCTTTCAGAGTTCTTCGCAAAAGTTACATACTAAAATATTAATATATTAACTCACAAGAAATGATATTTTGGCAAGTGGCAATTTTAATGAATTAAACGATGCCAAGTCAGGCACAAATTTAAATTTAGATTGAAGACTGAATATAATTGCAAAGGAATTTTTCAGTTTTAACTTCCTCAATATTCATACTTTGTCCTTTCTTTATATTTGAGAAGCAGCGAGCTAAAAGAAAGCTGCACAGATCCTTGGATAGTCTAGCTGTGACATCCCATATATGTAGCACCTGTGGCAGAGACTGCCACCTTAGGATTGGCCTCTTCAGCCACAGACGTCGCTGTTCACCTAACCTGTGACTTAATGTGGGCGCTTTATCCATAGTCGCTTGCGACTGACGGAGGCCATGATGATGATGATATTGAAAGTCAACATTCAAATAAATCTACATATTGTCCGTTTAATTATCGGTCGCGTGGCGACAGAATATTACTTTTACTCGGGCCATTTTGGGGCCGTTTTTGTTCTCGGATCTCCGTAAATGTCGTTCATTTCGGCCGGTAAAAATGGTTACGTGCAAATTACTGTTGTCTGGTGTTGTGACCCCCTAGAAAATTGTCGTTGTAATTCTTTAGCTTTAAAGTTTTTAGGGTAACAAACGTGTTTTTTGTAAAATTTGTTGTTTTTATTTAAATGGAAAGTTTGGGTTGTTTACTGGATTTTGAAGTAAGTACGGCGATCACTATCACTGCTTAAAGATATCTGAAAATTGCGCTTTCTAGAGATCGGGATTTTTGTTTAAAATCTCGTATATGTGTAGTGAAAAAATATCGCTGCCAAAAAAGGAAATCAGTGACGGTTGATTTGCCCCGATTCCCCTCAGGCGATTTGTTACTAGGTAGTTGGGTAAGTACGGCGTTGGTAATAGCGGATAGTTCGAGGTCACTCTAACTGACACTCCATATTTCGCCCGGGCTATGACTGTCCAAGCTAA
Organism: Ophioderma brevispina; assembly: GCA_023653785.1. Taxonomy (NCBI): domain Eukaryota; kingdom Metazoa; phylum Echinodermata; class Ophiuroidea; order Amphilepidida; family Ophiodermatidae; genus Ophioderma; species Ophioderma brevispina. The sequence continues at coordinate 99,300 of JAMKCH010022147.1, forward strand.
ATAGCGGGGGTTAAATGGAAGAGCTTTTTGGACGAAACCGTTACAGAGCTAATTAGCGCCTGAAATGTTTACCTTACCTCAAATTGTCTCTGTGTCTCTGTCCCTCTATCCATTGATTATTAAAAATAGGATCTGTTGGAATGGGTTTGAATTCCACTTTGGGCTGATTTTATTTTTTTGGGGGGGGTGTTATTTTCTTTTTAAAGAAAAAACCAAAAGTTTTAAAAATGTTTATTGTTTGGGTGTAACAGACATTTTTTTCGCATATCTTCCACAAAAGTCATACATATAGGCTACAAGCACAACAAAAGAAATTAACACAAATATAAAATTTTATTATTTGGACAGTGAATTTAATGAAATAAAGAAAAGATCAGTACAAATTAAAAATAAGAAAATACAGAAAACGAAAATAATAATCCGGATAGAAAATAATAACAAATAATTTAAAAATTTACAACTCAAATCAAATCCGTGTACACTAGTCTTTAGCATATCATTACAAATAAAATTGTTAAATAAAAAAGACATAATAACATAATACAGATATTTTCTATCGTCTCCTTCCAAAAAGGAATAGAAATAACAAGGAATAAATGGAAACAAATACATTTTAACCAAAATCATTACCAAATGAAATCATAAAAGAAAACGGCGACAACATACAAAAAAATAAAGAACCAACATGGTAAGGAAAAAAATACAAAAACGGGAGGATAAGTAAAATATTAAAATCAAATCACAGCGCGTATACACAAAAGTATTAATAATCTAAATCATCATTAAATTAAATAAATAAACACAAACATTACACCAAAATTAAAAAACCAAAAATTTGATAAATACAATATTAATAAAAAAATACGTTAAATCAATATTTGAAATAACCAATTAAAGATGACTATATAAATGGTAAAATAAAAACTAAATAATAATTAAGAATGACACATTACAATTACATATTTCAAACAACAAAATAAACACTATGCAAATAAATTATATTACATTATAACTCAAAATCAATACACAAGAATACTATATAACTTAAACAAACGAAAGGAATTGTTCGAGAATGAAATTTCATTATTGTAAACCCCCTGCGTCCATTTCAAAGCAATTGTCAAGAAAAACTTACAGCTTCATTTCTGGAACATCCATTCACCTTACAAACCTTGCTGGTGTGTGTATATATCACACCAAACTATGGGCCAAGCCACCACTACAAACAGCATCACTGTATCACACGTTTTTGTTTTGCAATGTCCTTGCATCTGGAACACCCCTACCATGCTTTACTGGGTTCAGCTCAGACACTGGGCGGGATTTCGGGATGTTTGTGTCGCTCTGAGCCCACTCACACTCCGCTAGATAGCCCACGGACCGTCTTTTTACGTGCACCAGTCTTTTGTTCCTGCACACTTCGTTGATCTTTGTTCCTGTTACCAAGCACCCTTTTCACATCACGCGAGTACAACAAATACCTCTACTACGACTGATTGTGTAATGATTGAAGATAGATAAATAAATGCGTCCAACTTATTCCAGATTCCAGTTTAACAGTCACCTAAAAAACATGGCAAGTCGCCTGAAACATTGCAGCCCACCGGAATAACAATCACATCTTTGACACAATTCAAACAATCTAAAAACTTGCAGGAAAACGTCTGCTTCAAATTCAACATACAAATTCCAGCCAACCTCAGTTAATCAACAACATGGCTTGCAGAGCGACCGATACGGTTCTGAACAGAAGCCTCCACCACCGCCAACATGAACCCCCTTGCAACTCACATTTACCAGCCCTCCCACCCCGACCCGTTCCCAACTAGCGCAGCAAACCGAAACTAGAAAGCCGAGAACCGCGAAATTCTAGTTATTTAAAGATCACAGATAGCTTTATAATTTAGGAGATCTAGCTTTTAAAAAAATGACCCCAACCATTTCGTTAAATTTTCCTTCTGTTTTATGTTCCCACTCATTTCAACCACATCATCCTGCCATCTAGATCCTCATTTTTTACATCGAACAATCATCTTTCTTTTATTGAGTGTTTAAATAAAATGCGAAACATTTTTACTATTTCTATTTCTCATACCTGTAGTTGGTGGAGGAACAGATAAGCCAGTCCTACAAAACGGATGTTGACGTTTTCACAATGTAAATTCCTCGAGGACCTACGTAACATGGAAAAACAGCTCATGAAATCCAGGGCATAGAGGTAGAACACTTTGCCGTGTCAATGAACAACCTATTCAATCCAACACAGACTGGTGGTGATAGAGCACTCAACATCCATACTTCGTTTTGCTCAATATTATGCAATTGTTTATTTATTAATGTGCACCTAATTCCCAAAATCTAAAGTAATAACAACGGCAGTTATTCTTATCTTTCTAAATGAATAAGTTATGCTACAAGTCATCAGCTTAAACCAGCTATAAATAATTGATTACATCTGCGGAGTGTTCTGTGGAATGTCTGCATCGTCTGGCTTCCGCTTTCTTCTGCACATTTGATAGTTCGGTAAGTTAGTCTGGAGCTAAGTCGACATTCCATACTGCACTCTGCCGGTGCGACGCCTGCTGCGTAAAATATGAGACTCGTTTTTAGGATTCAACATGGCTGCCTCCATCCACGCTCTTTATCAATTATTTCTACTAATTAACTAATCAACGTAATTCATTAACAGTCAATGATATCACCAAATATAGCGTGGCCTTCTCTTTTAAAGCAATCGTAAGATCATGCTAAACATTTAGATTGTTCCAAAATGTAAATGTCAAAGTAAAGCTTAACAAGTAGTAGATATCCCTGTAAAGCCGTAACACTTTTATTCTTTTCATTTAACTTTCATAAGGTTTCCTGAATCCAATCAAATTCTTTGACCTCTTCTTGCTCTTTCTTAATTATAACTAAAGATAGAATTTCCTACCTGAATATTTGATTTCAATCCTATAAGACCCAGGCTAAATCATAATGGATGGAATGATTTGTCATATCTTCCTAAATACTGATATATGAGTATGCATTTTCAAAATGAGATCCAAAAGCAATGATGGAAATTGGGTAGAGGTCACCATTTTGAGGAAACCATCAAAACGTGCGAAGTCCTTTATTTTCAAAACAGAATATTTGATATTTTTTCACATCCCAAGTTAGGGTTTCTACATTTTTAAAATGAATCTGGATTCATGTCAGGAAGTGTAGTACTAAAGGTGATACTTACAGAGATTTCCTGCTATAAATCCAAAATCAGTTTGAAAAAAAAATAGAAGGAACCCCCGTCTTAGGATGTGAAAATCACCAAGTTAAAATCCTCTGTGTTGAAAGTAGTACAAAATGACAAAAGATCGCTATTTTTGATTATTTTCTTCAAACATGTAACCTCTACTCTACTTCGTCCGGCCCACAGATATAGAAAAGCTCTGTGGTCCGGCCTGAACTAAGGAGTGATGTCATAGCTTTCGCGCAGCTATTGTGCCTGCGTATCGTGCACCCCGACTTTGTACGCTCGCGTTTGCAGCTGCGGCTTACTGCGATTCGCACGTTTAAGACTACGTGAAAGCTATGACGTCACTCCTTAGTTCAGGCCGGACGAAGTATATATAACATTTCGTCACTGCTTTTGGAATTCTTGAATCAGTTGCTTTCTAAAAGTAAGTACCTTTATGGTTATTTAGAAAGATATGGCACAAAACATTTAAATCTATTTTTATATGCTTTGCTTCTTAAATGAGAATTCCATGAAGCTATTCGTCTTGCCTTCCATCATTATGACACCATTATACAACAACCATTATACAACAACAAGCACAGAAATTAAGATAAAAACATTGTAATTCATACACCTATAGTAAGATCATTTTTTCATCCAATTAGTTTTCTATGTATATAATGTAATATAAAATATAATATTGCCTTTTGTGAGGAGATTTGGTTTCTAATGTTAATATCATTATTAGAGTCACTGGGATAAACATGGTGCAGAGAAGCCGCACTGATTCCCCCATCCCTGTCTCTCATACTCATCTTTTCTCACCTCTTTGTCTCTCATCATGAAAGTAAACAAAATGTGTATAATGCTACCGCCAACTATAATTATACGATTTGTGGCATTATTTAAAAACCGAAACCGAAATACAGTTGAACTGAGGAACAAACTAGAATAATATAGTTTTATCAAGTAAAAGGTTTACGGTTCTGATAGATGATATTAATATATTGTAAATAACATAAACTTGGGATATTTAAGCATTACCTGACACCAATTCACACATGTTCATATTCGAAACAAACAAAAAATAACACCAGTTACATTGTGTCTTATTAATGGAAAGATATTTACTTTTGTTACGTGATGATGGAGGGGGGGGGAGTTTTCTTAGCCTGTATGTTATAACAAGATTTTACTTGTGTGTTGATGTGTACCATGTTAGCTTGTAAATACTTGTGTTGCGTGTTTTCATTTAGAGACATAATTAAATACTGGAATTCGTTATTGTTGTTTTAACCAGCAACCAGGTAATATTTTCCATATTATATGATTTTTAAAATCCCAATCAGGTGATCTGGGACCATTTGGACGTGTTTTATGTGTTCGTTTACGCAACAACACTACATTTTCGAATGTACATACCGATATTTTAAACGAGCATTTAGCATAACAGCACATTTTTTGAAGAGGCGCCCTCAATTTAAAACAAAATTGATTAGTTATGTTGGAATGTCTAGGAAACTATACTGCGTACAAGAGAATGCTCAAAAATGCGTATTATCATAAAGTAAGCGATTTTGTAATTAGAATTGGATCCCAGATTGTACTTAACGGCACAACTGGAAATGCTAAGTTTATGTCCACGTCCATGATGAAATAGTGCTACCTCAAAGAAACTGACCTATAACTTGACGTTCCGGGAACCAATATAAAACAACCTATAAAGGAATGAGCGTAGACACGTAATGGACTGCTTATTCTCGGCCCCCAATTTCATATTGGAAGGCCCTGTTCGTATCCAGCACATCTGTTGAATTAGTATCGGAGATTTCCGATATGTATAATATTTACTTACAAAAATCTTCGTTTGCGACACATTTCGAGTAAACATTAACAGGTATAGTTTACTAGCCAGTTACCAAGTTCTTGCGCCGCCCAGTCGACCGTTGTAAAAAATCTCCAAAATTTTTGAAAAATGGAAGCGCTCTTCAAAAAAACTATGCTCTTATTGACTTTAATAGTTATATTTGGCTATATAAAAAGATTGGAATGTGGGGAATAGACATGTGGAACGTATTTTTTGTGAAAATTTTCATATTACAATCTTGCAACCAAGGTTTTTCTAAATCAAAATTTTATATGAGGATTCAAAAATCATGGGTTTGTCATTTTTTAAAATGTGTTCGTGGTATGAATTCTAGGGGGCAAAGTTTACAATGGTTTAACAGGGGGGAAAAATATAAAAGGGGGGCAAAGTGTGTTTGTAGTATACCATCATGTTCAGTAATTTAAAGGATTTGCAGAAGTCTAGTTTGCCTACCTGAGTGTTTATAGTACAAGATTCAAGGTAAAAGGGGTTCAAGGTCACACTGGGGGTAAAATTCAGATTCATCGGTTGTTCTAAAAAAATGGTGCCCAAAATGTTCGACTACTGTAGATAAGCGAAAAAAAAGGTCGCGTTGTCAAAGACATTGTGATAATAATTTAAGAGGGCAAATATGGGCCGTGGTCCACAGGTAGGGTCTATGGGAGACCACCAGTGATATCTCTAAAAGTCTCACTTTGAAACAGTTGATGAAACAAAGAATCTATATATATTTTCTTATAGTATGACCCAATGATGAACGATTTAAAACCATTTTTCAACAAAATCGGACCATTCTATAAATAATGACCGTGAACTTTCTGGAAGCCTATTGTACGAAAACAATAGGTCGTAAATAAATATGGCAAAATTGTACCTTTTTAGAAACCTTGGGAGCGCCCAAACAGACACTGGTATAAATTTTAAAACAATTTTTTAAACACTTTATGTTTACCACTATACAAATTTGCCCCCTTATCAAACACCAAGAACACATTTAAAAAAAAATGACCACCCATGATTTTCATATTCTCATGAAATCTTGTATTGGAAAAACATTGGTGTCAAAATTGTATATGAAAAAAAAACTAAACCAAAACATTTCCATTTACATTTCCCCAATGACTAATAATACAACAGTGTCGGGAATTATTATCAAATACAGCACAGTCGTTCAGTGCAAACACATTGTGCTGCACATTAAGAAGAAGTATGGTAACAGGTCGATAATTCTATAACCATAAATGAAAAACGAGCAAGCGCTAAACCTGGGAGCGCTTTTCCTATAATTTTGCTATGGAATTTGAGAATTGAACTAAAAAACATCGCAAATCTAGGCTCGCGACTTGCAAATTGGTGCAGTAAAACCCGTACCCATTGAAATGTGAAAACTAATTCAACCACCTCATTTTCATGTCGACTCAATGATATCCATTACCCTATTTATTCAAGCACTACGGACTACGTCTACTTCGTATAGGAGTTCGTTTTGTGAGTAATCACGTTTATCCCGAGTTTCACATTTGCGAAAATTAGTTGGGACCTATATGGAGCTATTATAGAGTTTTTTTTTTCAGTAGACGTGTTAGCGTGTCCGTATCATGGATACACCGCGGCCCGAATCAGCGGACTCAGTTGAATAACTCCTGGCACTACCACGAGCCATTACCAATGACTTGTGGATACAAAAAGAAGAAGTAGACATGAATTTTATCATATTAGACAAAAATCAAGTTTGTTTCCAGTAGGTACCCCAAAAACCTAAATGCGAAATGTGCACTTTTTTTATCAGTTGCAAACTACATTTTACTCTCAAAATTACTAGTTTATAAAAACAAAATGTTCATTTGGGATCACTTGTTTTAAAAAATGAAATTTTCTATATATCTCTTGGGCATTTTTGTCTAAAAACCATTTTTTTCTCACTTCATCAAATAAGAAACTAGCAGAGGACTGTAGTGTAAGAGTGTGCGCTCCCGGATAAAATTGTGAATTTTTGCACACAAGTACTTTGGGCATTGATAATCTATAAAATTGATGGAAGAACTTGCCAACCCCCCTTAATGGCCCCCAGCTTGGGTTTCAAGGTTATACAGGGGTCAACAATTTAAAATGTTCTGAATGTGTTAAAAAGCACACCACGGTGTTTGCCTGGTCACAAGGATTCCAAAAAGGTATAGTTTACACTATCTATGGCTTATAGTTCCGGAGTTATGGGGTAAAAACTGTAAAAATTGTGAAAAAGTCAATTTTGGTGTGTACATAGGTCAAAAGTTAAAAGTTGCTTTGATTCAGTTAATATGTGGTGCAAATTGTTTCCATAGCTTAAAGGATTGAAATAAGGAATAGTTTGACTTATCCGTTATGCTTCGTTTTCACGTTATCAATATAATCCAATAGCTGCCAATAGCTGTTGACTTTATTCGCCATTTTGGTTAATAACCAGACATGTAAGATAGTCAAAACTATTCCTATATTTCATTCTATGAGCTAAACCAACAATTTGAACCACATTTTACAAAAATTGGAGCAACTTTTAATTTTTGACCCCTGTACAAACCAAAATTGACTTTTTACCATTTTTACAGTTTTTACCCCAGAATTCCTAAACAATAAGTCACAGGTAGTATAAACTATACCTTTTTGGAATCCTTGTAACCAGACTGACATCATGGTGTGCTTTTCAACACAATCGGAACATTTTAAAAATGTTACCCTGGGTTAACTTGAAATCCAAGCTGGGGGCCATGTAGAAAGGGGTGTTTGTTTTTTTTGTTTTGTGTAGCAAGTGCTTCCATCAATTTTTTTTATTATAAGGATTAATGAGGCCGAATTGGCAAGTTAATCCATTTTAAATCGCTGGTGGTCGCCTTTCTACTCTGCGCATGCACGCTGTTTTAGCTCACAAGATCTGACCAGCCATATTTTTCAGCGGTAGCCAAAATTTGTAAGAGAAATCCACCGTATTTAACAGGTTTGTCGTACACCCAAAAACTCGCAGACACTGTGGTATAATTCGAAAACGGGCCAGGACAATATCGAACGGCAGAAAAACTGTGGAGAACGGTCAAGAAAGCTCTGGAGAGGGAATTTCAGTCTGGGTTAACGACACAAGAAGAGCACGACGACAGATTACGTCAAGTACTTGAGAAAGCAAGAAACGTAAACAAGCTTAACAGGAAAAAAACACTACATAACAATACTACTATTCACAGTTCGTAGAAGTGAACATGATGATTAGCACTATAAGTACAGAGTCATGTAAACAACATGAAAGCTATGTTCGCACACCATGGTACACTAAGTTTGGTCTTCAGTGATGGACCACAGTTTTCTAGCGCAGAATTCAGGCGATTTGCTTTAAGGGACCGCTTCCAAACTGAAACATCGGTTGACTGGCGGTTTATGCCGGTTAAACCATGTTTCATTGTTAGAACAATAGAAAACTGTTCCAACCGGAAACAACCGGTCGAACCAGCGAGTAACCGGGGGGGGGGTTGAATTCTGAAGCTACCGAAGGAGTGGGACTACACCACACTTTTGTTGAGACTTTAATTGCTAGAGTTAACAGTCAATGGCTTTATAGGTTAAACTTTATCTCCATGAACTGGACAATAATGCATAAATAATCTGTAATGCAGAAAAACAAAATTCAAATGTTCGCTATGGACAAGAGTCGCAGGCAGAGAGACGAATCTGATCACTTTAATTAAAAGAGGGAAGGGGAAGATGTATTGATAGCAACCATTAACTTTTATGTTTATAGCGCCCTCTATAGCCTTACAATAACTAATAAAGGATTAGAGTATAACTATCTAAGAAACACTAGATGTGCTCGATTGTTTTTCAATACGGTCGCCTAACTCACAAACATAGTATCAAAGATAGAGTGCTGAGTAATGGCACTACATTTTGATTAACACCAATTAGCAGGATTCATAACCAGTGCGAACTGATATGGCATAAATAATATATATATAATATTATATATATAGATATATATATATAATATATTATATACTATATATATATATAAGTTGCAAGAAATATGCAAATAAAGCACGGATTGCATTCCACAGTTTTATTTTTGAAGCTTTCTGCTAAAAAAAGCATTATCAGCAAAAACTACAACAGAAACAGAAGAGCGAACAATGAAAAAATATATATAAACAACTTATACAGAATGATCTATACAACAAAATGATGAAGGATTTCCAAGAGGTGGGTGCGCAAACCGCCTATAATTCTAAATGTGGACGATTCTGGTTATCACGCACACCTAACAACGGAAAACACAATGGTCACGGAAAACACTAGCCTGGATACCACAACAAGGAACGCATTTGGCAACGCAGCAAGAAAAAATATGTGAACGCCATATTGCATATTACTTTAGAGGTCGAAGTGACACTTGGTACATTTGAATGACAAAACGGAAGCAATAAAATGAGCTAAAATAGAGGAGAACACACTCACCAAGAAAACCGGAGGAGAAAGCTCCGTGAGTGACGAAACGCAATATGAAACAAAGCGGCAAAGGTATGGATGTCGAATGGACCAAAAAAACGGGAATCAGCGATAGTGCGCCAGATAGGACAAAACGGGAGGAAGGGGGAAGTGGAGGATACAGTGAATGCATGCAAGAAAAAGACGGACCGAAGCTAGGGGTCAACAATGATGCGAAAGGGGTATGGTGATGGTTTTAAGTTTCCTAATCCAAAACGATTCACGGTGGAGAATGATGGCATCTTGTTCTTGTGGATTTTTTTCAATGCCTTGAAGTAACAAATCATTTATGCTGTGGCAGGTAAGGTCCAAGATCTAAAGGTGGGCAATTGGAAGAGATTTACCAGGGGGTCAGTTTTGTAATGTTTGATGTCACTTTGTATTAGTACACCGTGTGTACAGTGCCGTACGTGTGATTCCAACATATGCATGGTACCTTTCTACATGTGATGAGGTACTATAAACCCAGTCCATTTTAAGCATGTACGTGTGTGTTGATGGGGAAAGATTCCTTTGGTCTGTGAGCTAGTGAACTTTTTTCTTCGATAATTTGATCACCGGGGGGGACATGACATTTCTTGGCTGTACATCGGGTGAATCCATTCTCCAATGATGAAGTTTTGATCTCAGGAAAGTGTAGGATGAGACTAGATGATCCTTAAGGTTCCTAGGGCGGCGAAATGCTGTAACCGGTGGTTCTTGGAAAACTTTCTGTAGGCGGTTGTGATTTATGTACGATCATATGTTCATGAACGGATTGCGGCACATGAGAAAGCTTGGGTGTCTTTCAGAACAAGAGGAACTCTGGAGGTTTTCTATTCTTTCTTTTTTTTATATTGGATGAAATCCTTTCTCTCGGAGGATTTCACCTTTTCAATTCCTTTCCTGATGAGATCCTGTTTGTATCCGCTCTTCTCCAAAGGTGTGTGGAGAGCTCTAATAGGTGATGATTGGCGTCAGCCTCGTCTTATCATTCCACGTATCCGAAGACCTCTGACTATCGGAATGCGGGAGAAATGTGTTTTGGGTGACAGAGAGAGGGTCCAGATACGGTGGCTGTCAGTCGTTTGCAGTAGAGGCGTGTTTGAGTCTACCATCGTTGTTGTGCTCAACTAAAGTGTCAAGAAAAAATGATACTGAAGACCTGGAGGATTCAAAGGTAAATTTTATGGTTGTGGAAGTTGTTTTCAGATTATCTTTGAATTCCGCAAACTCATCTTCAGACTCAGTCCATACAAACCATCATCATGTATCGTTTTCCTGATACAGGACGATTGGTGGCAGCATGAAAGCATTCGTTCTTCTAAATGCTATGAAAATAATGGCGTAGGAAGGCGCCAGACCTGCATGGCTGTGCCTCTATTGATGTAATGCGGTGCCGTCAATTCCAAAATTGTTGAGTGTCAGCACAAGTTCAAGGAGCCGGATGAGTTGGTCATGGAGTTTGTTGCTCTTGTCTGGAATCGAGAGCTCCTTGCAGGCAGAGAGACATCAGCATGATAATGTTTGTATATAAAGAACTGACATCGGCCGCCACAAGTATCTTTCAGAGGAAAACGGACTCCAAGATGAATTGAGGGAGCCGATGTGTTTGATAAAGTCGGTAGTGTCTTTCAGATAAGACGGTGTGTTCTGAGCAAATGGACGAAGGTACATATCAAGAAAGGCGGGAAAACTTTGAACTGTTGGGCAGGAGCAACCGAAACCATGGGCGACCTGGAGTCCCATCCTTGTGAATCTTCGTTAAAAATACATATGAGGGCACAGAACAGCTTTTGAAGATCAAAGCTTCTTGATCTCAGGATCGATGTCCATTTTGTTGTCTGCTTGGTGATCATTTTGATGTGTTTTTGCAGTAGGGGTCTTTCCGATCGTGCCTTTAGGTTCTGTCATCAATATAGTTGGCTATTTAATTAATATTGCTCTAATGTTAACAACATACGGCCACGGTGATTGTCACGAAGGGATTGCTAAACAAGATCTTGTGCGTCCTTCCATCTGTGATCCAACCCTCTACACCGCTTATCCCAAAACTGAGATTGAAGGACATTCAACATACCAATGCTGAGGTCAATGATACCTGCCATGTTACCTCATCTAATGATCATGCTGTTGATAACAGTACATCTACAAA